>PVJS01005350.1:0-64521 GCA_004027185.1 Glis glis | reverse complement strand
AGGGAGGGAGGGAGGAGGGAGGGGGGGGGAGGAGAGGGGAGGGGAGGGGAGGGGAGGGGAGAGATACCAGCAATTGAACCTAAAGTCATTCTGACTCTGAGCTACACCCCCAGCCCTATTTTATTTTTCATTTTAAAATAGGGTCTTGCTAAATTGCTGAGGGTCTCACTAAGTTGCTGAGGCTGACCTTGAACCTATGATCCTCTTGTTTCAACCTCCCAAGTACTGGTATTACAGGTGTGGGCCACCATGTCTGGCATGGTTGATCCTTTATGACAGGTGATTTTGTTTTGTTTTGGTGTGGCACTAGGGATTGAACCCAGGGGCATTCTGCCTCTGAGCTATACTCCCAGCCCTATTTTTTTATTTTGAATCAGGGTCTCACTAAATTGCGGAGGGCCTTGCTAAGTTGCTGAGGCTGGTTGTGAACCTGTGATCCTCTTGTATGACAGGTGATTTTATATGGCAATTATAAAAAGATAGGAAAAGAGTTTTGATTAGCAAGAAAAAGGAAATTATTGTTATCAATTAGTGTAATTTATGTGACTAAAGATATACAATATTAGCATTGGCACTAAGAAAACTTTAATAAATATCAGATGAAAAGACTATAATGTGCCAGGCGTGGTGGTTCACGCTTGTAATCCCAGTACTTGGGAGGCTGAGACCAGAGGATCTGGGTTCATGGCCAGCCTCAGCTGCTTAGTGAGGCCCCCGCAATTTAGCAAGACCCTGTTTCAAAATAAAGAATAAAAAATAGCGCTGGGGGTGTAGCTCAGAGGTAGAATGCCCCTGGGTTCAATACCCAGTACTGCAAAAAAAAAAAAGGTACATTAAAAGATAAAACAGATGTTGCCAAAGGCCTTTGGAAAAGGTGGAACCAATGTATGGTTTTAGCAACGCTGTCAGAGGTACCATTCTCCCTCCACCCGTCCCAACAATCATGTGGAGGAAGGAAGGAAAGATGGGGAGGCTGCAGAGCTAAACTCATGAAAGAATACTTGGTCTTTCTGGAAAATAGTTTTATCCTCCCAAATTATTTTAAAAACATCTATTCAGACTTAACTATTCTTTAACCCTTCATTCATAAAGCTACTTGTTAAAATTGTATACTCATCTATATAACTTAATTTTTTCACGTTTTGTGTAATATTTTCCTTGCATGAAATAACTATTCTTTCATCTCGCTAAAGGCAGATAGTGAACTGAAGTATGTAATTTACCCAATTAGGATTAATTCTCAGTAGTTGTTAACAAGTAAAAACCTATGGAAAATTTTACCATTCATTATATTGTGGTTTTATTTTCCAAAAGAAAAAAAGAAACATGCCAGTATTTTTATTTTCTTTTAGAAAATATGGGTGAGTATATTTTGTTTTAAAATAATGACAAACAGTCAGTTAGCAGGCAATTTTCTACTTTACCTTTTTTCTTCAAGATATAGGACAAAAACCTGACTAGATTAAAAACTAAGTTTTAGCTGGGCGTGGTGGTGCACACTTGTAATCCCAGTACTTGGGAGGCTGAGACAGGAGGATCTGGGTTCACAGCCAATCTCAGCTACTTAGCGAGGCCTTCCGCAACTTAGCGAGACCTTGTTTCAAAATAAAGAATAAAAAATAGGGCTGGGGGTGTAGCCTGGAGGTAGAATGTCCGTGGGTTCAATCCCTGGTACCGCAAAAAAAAAAAAAAAAAAAAAAAGTATGGACAAGTGAGTACTGGGATTACAAGCATGCGCCACCACGCCTGGCTCCACTTTTATGATTTTTAAAATCAACTCTATTCAGGCATGACTTATATGAAATGCATACATTTTCAGTACATTTCGAGGAGCTCTGAAAATTTATACAGCTTTGTAATCACTACCACAATCTAGATATAGAACATTCCATTACACTGAAGCATTCATTCACTTGTTAGTGAACTCAGTGAATCCTCACCAGACCCGGAGGCAACCAGCAGCCTGCTATTACTCTAAATTAGCTGAGTCTTTCCTAGAACTTCTTATAAATGGAATCAATGGCTCTGCTCCTGTGCCTGGCCCAGCATACTCATGCTGAGATTTGTCAATATTGTTACATGCATTAGCTCCTTCCTTTTGTTGCTGAGTGATATATCCCATTATAAGGTAATATCACTATTTATATATTTTTTTCTGTTGACAGACACTTTTGATTCTTTCCAATTTGGGGATGAGTATGGATTATATGAATATTTTTATTAAAATTTCTCTATTTCTATGAACAACTAGAATTGAAATTGTTGGTTGTAGGTATCATTACCTTTATAAAGAACTACTAAACGGATTTGATAGTATATTTTAATTTGTACTTCGAGTACTAAAGCTTTGAACATGCTTTTTAGTACTTATATGCCATCTATGTATCTTCTTTTGTGAAATTCCCATTTTATTTTTGTGATCCTGGGGATTGAACTCAGCGCCATTCTACCTCTGAGCTACACCAGCCCTATTTAATTTTTTATTACCCAGCTCTATTTTATTTTGAAACAGGGTCTCATTAAGTTGCTGAGGCTGGCCACGAGTCCGTGATCCTCCTGTCCCAGCCCCCCAAGTACTGGGATTACAGGCATGTGCCACCATGCCTGGCTGCAATTCCCATTTTACTATTTTTCTTTTTTGCTCATTTCAACTGGGTTTGTTATAATTATAAAAATTCTTTGAATAATACAGATGCAAGTACTCAAGTAGTCAGATATACCTATTAGAGATACTGTCTCCTAGACTGCGGTTCTCATTCATTTTCATAATAAAATCTTAAACAAAAGCTTTACATTTTAATAAATCCCAAATTATATTTTTTGTGTTTGTTTCATGTTTTTGTGTTTTAACTTAAAAATCCTGTATATCTCAAAATATGATTAATTCCTTTAATTTTCTAACAGAAATTGTGTACTTTTAGCAATGTTGATATTATTTGTGGTGCTGAGGAGCTCAGGGGTGCTCTACCACTGAGCTATATCCACAGCCCTTTTTAAAAAATTTTTGAGAGAGAATCTTGCTAAGTTGCCCAGGCTGAGCTTGAAATTGCAAGCCTCCTGCCTTAGCCTCCCAAGTAGCTGAGGTTACAAGTGTGCATCACTGTGCCTAGCTTAGTTATATTATTTACATATAGGATTTTGAGTAAATTTCAAATTGTGCTGTAAAATATCAAGGTGTATTAAATATATGAATATACAGTTTAGTACAATTTGTGAAATAAATCTTTTCCCATTAAGTTACCCGGGAACATTTGTTAAAATCAACCAACAACTTTCAGTTATAGCTCAGAGAAGTGGAAGCAGGAAAGAGCTTGCTCTTATCTGTAAAGCAAGATAACAGCCGGGAAGACTACAGCTATTATTCAATGCCTCAGATATTTGAGGTCAGAGGGTAAAAAACTAACCCCAAACCTGGAAAGCCAGGTGGCTGCAGAGAAAGTAAGGACCTAAGCAGCTGTTTAACTGAGACAGGGTATGCCAAACACCACATAAAATGACTGTAATGGAAAAGACAGGCAACAGGCCAGATCAGATAGGTAATTTCAACAGAGATGGTAAATATAATAAAATTTAAGTGATATAAATAAGAAGTGCAGTAACAAATGAAGAATGCCTTCCAAGGGCCCACTAGTGTACTCAACACTGCTGAGGTGTAGGAACCAGTGATACTGAAGATGTACGTGTGTGTATGTTTTACATGTGTTAGTGGCCCTGAGGTCACACAGGGTATATAGGAAACACTGGTTTCTTTGAAAAAAAAAACAGTTCAGTAATAATGGCTCTTCTATAGGCATATCAGAAGACAGCAGGACAAAGGGTATTTTGGCAATCTGAACATTCAGATATTTACTGTAAAAAGGTTTATATTTTATTATTATGCATGTGGCAATTAGTAGTTGATATCAGAATAGTTATTAAGCAAGGGGCACATAATGCTTTTATAGTAATGTTGAGTTTCAATATACAGATAAAATAAATATCTGGTAAGTGGCATGCAAATATCCATACATAAATGACAACTCAAAATATTCATATAAATTTGATACTTTTGTTCAGTTTATGCAATTTATTCCTTCTTAAGCTTTTTATAAAAGTCAATTCTATAAATCAGCATTATATATTTCATTAAATGTTTTCATATTACATATGAAACAAGTTTTGATATAAAATTTCTAAAGGCTATTACTTACCTTTCTCAAATTGAGATTTTTCCCCTTGTATCTCTGAATGATTTTGATGACCTGCTTAAACTTTTATACACTCAAAACTCAATTATCATATATTTAATGAGAAATCACTTTTTTGGCAAGGCATTTTCTATGTGTTGAAATACTGGATTTCTTCTCTTGATATTTACCTGACTGATAAGGAAGAGTTGTGAACAGAAGTTATGGCCATTCAGGATATTGTCAGAAGTTTTTCCTATGTGATTTTCTGATACACAAGAGTTCAGCTGTCCACAGAAATCACATTCATAGATTTTATGAAGTATGAGTTGGTGAGTTTAGGTCAATGTCAAGTATACCCCAAATTGGAAGCTCAGGAAAGTTTACTTTCTTGCTATTAAAAAGCCTAACTCTGTATGTAGAGAGGGACACCCTAATCCACAGAATCATTCTTTGATCTGGGTCCCTACCATCTTATATTCTTTCTTCCTCAGTGTATGAACTCTACATTTCTCTTAGTAATCTGATGAGGAACAGAGAAAATATTAAAAATTCAGAGGTGTATTTAATGAAACTTGTCTGTAATTGACTCCCACATTCGATTAGCTAATGGCTAACAATATGATCCCATTTGGAGATGGAGTGGTTGAGAAATTTTGGCTAGATGTAGCATGGGGCAGAAAAAGATATGGTTATTGGTGAGCTTTGTGTGTGTGTGTATGCATGTTACTGGGGATTGAATGCAGGGGTGTTCTACCTCTGAGCTACACCCCCACAGCCCTATTTTATTTTGAAACAGGGTCTAAGTTGTGGAGGGCCTAAGTTGCTGAGGCTGGCTGCAAACCTGCGATCCTCCTGTCTTGGCTTCCCAAATATTGGGATTACAGGCATATGCCACCATGCCCAGCTGGTGAACATATTAATAATCATTATATGACACACGGGAACTACCCTTGTCTAAGTCAAATTAAGGGTTGTTTTATGGTAGGATTTCCCACATCCATCACTTTCATTTCTTCTCTGTTTTGATATACTGTGAGGTCTCTATCCTCTATCCTAAGTATTTGGGGCTATACTTAGAAATTAAAGTGTGTTATTACACACTTGTTACTTTCTAGGTTTTTCACATTGTGATTTCTCTGATGATAAATTAGTTTTGATTGCTTGCATACATTTTTCACCTTTTTACTTTCTTGGAGGTTTTTTTTGCAGCATGAATTTTCTGAGGATTAAATTCACAGAGTATTTCCTATATTCATTACCTTTATAGTGTTTCTTGGCTAGGTGAGTTCTCTGATAAACAGTGAGATCTATACTGTGACTGAAAGACTGCCTGTGGTTTCCATAATCTTCATACTCATCTAGCCCCCTGTGTGGGCTTTATGATGTTCTCTAAGGCTTGATTTCTGGCTGAAAGTTTTCCCACATTTATCACATTTGTAAGGTTTCTCTCCTGTGTGAGTTCTCTGATGTACTCGGAGGTTAGATTTCTGACTGAAAGCTTCCCCACACTGATGACAATTATAGGGCTTCTCCCCTGTGTGAGTTCGCTGATGCTTTCTTAGGACTGACTTCTCACTAAAAGCTTTGCCACATTCATTACATTCATAGGGCCTCTCCCCTGTGTGAGTTCTCTGATGTCCTCTGAGATTTGATTTCTGCCTGAAACTTTTCCCACACTCATCACATTTATAGGGTTTCTCCCCAGTATGAGTTCTGTGGTGTACTCTGAGGTTTGATTTCTGACTGAAAGAGTCCCCACAATAATTACACTTATAGGGCTTCTCCCCACTGTGAATCCTATGGTGTCCTCTAAGCTGTGATTTCTGACCAAAAGCTTTCCCGCATTGATTACATTCATAGGGCTTCTCCCCTGTGTGTGTCCTATGATGTTTTCTTAGGCCTGACTTCAGTTTGAAAGCTTTCTCACATTCACCACATTTATATGGTCTTTCCCCTGTGTGAGTTCTCCGGTGATTCCGCAGGCCTGACATATGGCTGAAGGATTTCCCACATTCATTACATTCGAAGGGCTTCTCCCCGGTGTGAGTCCTCTGATGTACTATGAGGATTGACTTGTAGTTGAAGGATTTCCCACATTCACTACACTCAAAGGGCTTCTCCCCGGTGTGAGTCCTCTGATGTATACGGAGGCCTGACTTTGCACTGAAGGACTTCTCACATCCATCACATTTATATGGTTTCTCTCCTGTGTGGGTTCTCTGATGTTTTCGCAGGCGTGACTTCTCACTGAAAGCTTTTCCACATTCATGGCATTCATAAGGTTTCTCCGCTGTGTGACTTTTCTGAGGCTGAATCAGGCAGGGATTCAAAGAGCAGGACTTCCCACATTCACTACACTCATAGGGCTTCACCTTTGTGTGAGTTCTGTGATGTGCATTCAAAGTTGACTGGCAGTTGTATGTCTCTGCACATGGGTTACAGTCAGAGGGTTCAGCTGCTGTGTGAGTTCTCGGATGTACCAGGAGTGCTGTATTATTGTTGAAATTTTTGCCATATTCAAAGTGCTTCCCCTCGATATGAATTTTGTGCTGTTCCCTAACATGTGATTTTTGGTTAAAAAACTTCCTTCCTCTGATAGTTCTGTGAGTGGTTCTACTGAAGCTATTTCTGTTTTCATTAAGCTCATAGCAAGCCTTGTCCTCTGGATGAATGGGCTGAGAGATGATAAAGGCTGACTTATCACACCGGTTTTCCCCAAATGTATTCACTTTGTAAGATTTCATTTTTCGGTGGGCATGGTGAGATGTAATGAGGGCAGCCTTTTCAAGGGAAGACTTGCCACTTTCATTGTATTTGGAAGCTTGCCCCACAGTTTGTATTGTCTGAAGTTGAGTAACTTCCTCCTTATGACTGAGGGCTTTTATATTTTTACTATAAACAAAGGATTTCTCTCTAGTATTAGTTCTGCCATCCTTAATACTGAAGAGCCACTTCTCACATAAGTTAAGCTCACAAGCTTTTTCTCTTGAATACTGATGGTGTGTGGGGCTGAGACCCAGGCAAGCAGGCCCTGAGGTATCGTATTTGCAAGGCATCTTTCTTGCAGGGGATATAGTCATGTCCAGATTACATGGTTTTCCTGAAACTTCTTTCTCATTAGTCAATGATCTGTTGGTAAGTAAAACTTGCCACAAATGCTTGCCTAGGTTTTCTGGGCTCTTCTCTGAGAGTTTATTAGGTTGGAAGTCTTCTAAAAATAAGAAAAGAAAATACTTTAGTATATTTACCAAAGTTGTTATGAATGGCATGTGCATACATATGCCCCATTAGGTATTTGAGCCCTTAGTTTCTGGCTTAGTTTTCCAACAATAAGTTAATTCCAGGTGTATGTTACACATGTACCCTTTTTTGGTTAAAAAACTTTTAATAGGAGAAAGAGAGGAAACTAGAAATGACCATACACGTGCATTTGGCACCTTAAAATATGACTTTCAAACCTGAGTGGAGAATAGGAAAGGAACAATTGAGAATGGAGTTTATTTAAGAGAGTTGAGATTCTGGGAACAGGAAAATCAGAGAGTGTGATGAATTCATCAAAGATGATCAGCACCACGCAGATAACAATAATAACAACAAAATCAGTAGAGAGGGGTTTTTAGTGGATTTACTAAGCACGGTTTGGATTAGAGAGTAACAATAGAGTCAACTATATATTATAGTGATAGGATAATAATTAGCCTAAATTATTCTGGTGGGAGCTCTGTTTTTTCCACTCTACACATCAATACCAAAATAAATTTATAATGGCATCACTTTCTTCATTTTGAAAGGATACTCCTCTAGATCATGCTGGGATTCTCTCTGTTGTGTCATCCCAGGAACACTAATGTTTAACTGGAAGTGGGAAATTAATGGGAGTTAGTCATATTACCACCTTGATTGGATTCACACTTCTACTCTACCTCTGGTGCCTTGGTTTATTATATCAGGGTCATCTGTTAGTGAATCTTTCGCCAGGTGTGGTGGCACACGCCTGTAATCCCAGTACTTGTGAGGCTGAGACAGGAGAATTGCAAGTTCTAGGCCAGCCTCAGCAACTCAGCAATGCCCTCAGCAACTTAGTGAGATCCTGTTTCAAAATAAAAAATAAAAAGGGCTGGATCCAGGTGTGGTGGAGCACACTTGTAATCCCAGTACTTGGGAGGCTGAGACAGGAGGATTGCAGGTTCATGGCCAGCCTCAGTAGCTTAGCAAGGCCATCCTCAACTTAGTGAAACTTGTTTCAAAAATAAAAAGTAAGGCTGGGTATGTAGCTTAGATGTAGAATGCCCTTGGGTTTAATCTCCAGCCTCTCTCTCTCTCTCTCTCTCTCTGTCTCTGTCTCTCTCTCTAACACACACACACACACACACACACACACACACAAACACACACACACGCACGCACGCAGGCTGGGGCTGTAGATCATAGGTAGAATGCCCCTGGGTTCAATCCCCAAGTACCGCCAAAAAAAAAAAAAGGAATCTTTCAAGATTATCAAACCTTAACTTTCCTCCTTTCAATCTGCTCATTCAGCCCCCCCAAAGGTTTTGAACCTGCCCAATCCTTAATTCTGCTGTCTACTTTTTAAACATATAGTTTATTGACTGTGAGAATCTTAAGGATCATGTTTCAACTTGGCCCTAAAATTTTACAAATATGCTTCATACCTATCATATTTCTGGTGTATATTTGACAGTGACTGCCCAGCTGCTACACATATTCTATGCTAAAATGTCAGGCCTGTGTTAATAATGCTCAAATGACTGACCATACTGTCCTCGGTACCAAGAGACAAAGATCTGAGAGGCATGACTCAGAAAGGTTTTACACTAACTGCATGCTTGTCCCGTGTTCTAGCTTTCATTCTCTAGTCCACAGTACTTCTGCTCATCTTAACAAGGTATTAGTCTCCTACATGGTTCACTTTCACTAATAATCTTCTACTCACATTCTTCCTCTAAACCATTCTGCATTCCTGCCTTTGGCATATATAGTTTCTAGATACACTTGAGGTTATGTAAAGCTATTTTAAAAACTGAAGAAATTTTTAAAAAGCCTTCTGTAACAGACCAAATAATGTTATGTGCATATATAAATATATCACTATGACTCTATCATATATGGGGGGAGAAAGAGGGAGCAATTTCAGATGGAAAGGATTATAGATATTATGTGCCTTTGTCACTATGTATCACTATGTATGTATGTATTGCTATGAAGCTCACTATCTTATACGATTACAATGTACCAATAAAAATTAATTAAAAAGATATCTTAAAAGCCTTCTTGTATCTTCCTATGAATTTAAATAACATTTATTTAAAATCTGAAGCCTGGCATGGTGGCGCATGCTTGTAATCCCAGTACTTTGGGAGGCAGAGACCGGAGGATCCAGGTTCGCAGCCAGCCTCAGCCCTCCCTCCCTCTCTCTCTCTCTCTCTCTCTCTCTCTCTCTCTTTCTCCTTAGTGAGGCCCTCCGCAACTTCGTGAGACCCGGTTTCAAAATAAAGTATAAAAAATAGGGCCGGGGGTGTAGCACGGAGGTAGAACGCCCCTGGGTTCAATCCCCGGTACTGCAAAAAAAAAAAAAAAAAAAGGTGATGGCAAGTTCAGAGCCCTCCCTCCTTCTGGATTGAACCCAGGGGCATTTTACCTCTAAGATATATCCTCAGTCCTTTTTATTTTGAAACAGTGTCTTGCTAAGTTACTGTCTCATTAAGTTGCTGAGGCTAGCCTCGAACCTGTGATTCTCCTGTCTCAGTCTCCAAAGTACTGGGATTACAGATGTGCGCCACCATGCTAGGGGCTCCCAAATTATTGGTTAAGAGAATCTGAGAGAATCTGATATCATTTCCTTCTAAAATGTGAATTTAATCCATTTATATTAGTTGACATAGCAAATACATCTGTCTTACTCTGTATTACACTGTGGGTTTGCATAACTCTTGTGTAGACAAGAGCTGATACACTAGGCCTGAGACTACTACCCTTAGACAGAACTGTGTCAAGGTTAGCCTTTGGCTGGTGTCTGGAAAACAGATTTAGAGAGGATTCCCAAGATTCCCAGAACTGCTAAGTGGGGCTCACTGTGCTGAAACTATTTGTACATACAATATGATTTATGCTGAACACATGCTTTCTATCTGAAAGTCTGGACTTTTGATACATGCTACAGAAAGGGTGCTTAAGTGAGCAGCCCACTATATAAATCTGGGACACCTAGCCAGGCGAGGTGTCACATGCCTGTAATCCCAGTACTTGGGAGGCTGAGACAGGAAGATCACAGGTTGGAGACCAGCCTTAGCAACTTAGTGAGACTCAGCAACCTAGTGAAACCCTGTTTCTAAAACAAAAAATAAAGGGCTGGTGGTATAGCTCAGAGGTAGAATGCCCCTGGGTTCAATCCCCAGCACTCCCTCCCTCCATACACACACAAATCCAGGGCACCTAATCTTTACTGAACTTTCTGGTAGACAACATTTCTCACATGTTTGTTCACAGCTCATTGCTGAGGAGCCAAGCGTGTCCTGTGTGAACTCTTGGGAGCTTGTGCCTGATTTCCTGTGGACTTTACCCCCTGCCCTTTTTTCTTTGATTTTGCTTTGTATCCTTTCCGTTAACATTTAGCCATGAACACGAGGATACGGAGAGGGGTACGAGTCCTCCCAGTGAGTCAGCGAATCTTTTGCCAGTATTCAATAACTCACCTGGGGAATGCCTGCTTAGAAAGTCCTTCTCTTTATCTGATGACCGTGGGTCTTCTCCTTGCTCCAACGTGAAGATCAGTTTTGGTTTTGTAAAGCAGTAACCTGTACATAGGAAAAGATTCAGAACTTGGATTAGCTGCATAGATTCCAGTGTTCCTGGATGTGAAGGAAGGGACAGCTTCAAAGGTGGCACATGGAAGATGGTCACTTTTGAACGCTTTCTGTGGAGAAGTGAAAACAAAAATCATTTTGTGGGCGTGGTGGTGCACGCTTGTAATCCCAGTACTTTGGGAGGCGGAGACCGGAGGATCCGGGTTCGCGGCCAGCCTCGGCTCTCACTCTCTCTCTCCCTGTCTCTCTCTCTTCCTGTCTCTCTCTCTCTCCTTAGTGAGGCCCTCCGCAACTTCGTGAGACCCGGTCTCAAAATAAAGCATAAAAAAAAAATAGGGCCGGGGGCGTAGCGCGGAGGTAGAATGCCCCTGCGTTCAATCCCCGGTACTGCAAAAAAAAAAAATCATTTTGTTATACTCATTTTTTTGGGGGGTACCGGGGATTGAACCCAGGGGCATTCTACCTCCGAGCTACACCCCCAGCCCTATTTTTATTCTTTATTTTTGAAACAGGGTCTCACGAAGTTGTGGAGGGCCTTACTAAGTAGCTGAGGCTGGCCGCGAACCCGATCCTCCAGTCTCAGCCTCCCAAGTACTGGGATTACAAACGTGCGCCACCACGCCCGGCTCATTTTGTTATACTCATAAATAATTTCTTTCAGTATCTCAATCTCAATCTCAGTATTTGTAAATCTAAATAACATATGCTAACATGGTCAGTGTCTTGTATGTCAAATAAGAGATTTCACTAGGACTTCCATCTCTGGTCTCAGTAGTAGAATAAGAGAAACTCATTTAGCCCTTCATATCAGACATCTAAAAATAACAATACAAAATATATGAAACATTACAGAATGTAGAGAACAGGTAGGGGTTCTTAAGAATAGCGAAACAAACGAGGTTAGCCCTGTTATTACTACAGGTTACTGTTGAGAGAATTGCCAACCTATAGCACAGAAACCATTACAATAGAGACTGGAAGATTCAGTGAGTTGAGGTGACAGACTAGAGGCTTAAGGAGACCATGACAGCTAGATGTTTCAGGGTGAGATATCCGAGAAGAAATAGCTGTAAGTCGGGCATGGTGGAGCATGCTTGTAATCCTAGTACTTGGGAGGCTGGGACTGGAGGATCACAGGTTCAAGGATAGCCTCAGCAATTTAGTGAGGCTCTCAGCAGCCTAGTGAGACCCTGTTTCCAAATAAGAAATAAAATTGGTCTGGGGATGTAGCTCAAAGGTAGAATGCCTCTGGGTTCAATTCCCAGTACCACACACACACACACACACACACACACACACAAGAAATAGCTGTAATGATAGAGTCATAGAGAAGGGTGTAAGCATGTAAGAAAGTGGGCTGGAGGGTGAGGAAGAATACCAGTGAAAAGAACAGGCTGGAAATTCACCAAAGTGTGGTCAGAGGGAGGAACTTTATGCTACCCCCAGCCACAGTGGAAAACCCTCTGAATTCATGACAAATAGGTTAGTTTAACCAGAAGGATACTGACTTATGAGGAGTCAAATTAGTTCTAAGCTGAAATGAGCTCTGAACCTAACACAGCTTAAAGTAAACCTTGGCGGCTGGGTGTGGTGGCACACGCTTGTAATCCCAGTACTAGTGAGGCTGAGACAGGAGAATCGCAGCTTCATGGCCAGCCTCAGCTACTTAGTGAGACCCTCAGCAACCTAGTGAGACCCTGTTTCAAAATAAAGAATAAAATCAGACTGGGGGTGTAGCTCGGAGGTAGAATGCTCCTGGGTTCTATCCCTAGAACCAAAAAAAAAAAAAAGAGTAAACCTTGAAACGATTGTACTAATTCCATGTAACTTAACTACAATCCAAAAAAGCTGCCCAAATATTTAAAAGGCAACAAAACCTGGCACACAACAATGTAAAATTCACATTATCTGGCACCCCATAAGTATGAATAGAAGTGGGGACATATGATTCCTATTAAGAAAACTCAATTAAGCTGGGCATGGTGGCACACGCTTGTAATCCCAGTACTTGGGAGGCTGAGACAGGAGGATCCAGGTTTGCGGCCAGCATCAGCTACTTAGTGAGGCCCTCTGCAACTTAGTGAGACCCTGTTTCAAAATAAAGAATAAGGCCGGGCATGGTGGTGCACGCTTGTAATCCCAGTACTTTGGGAGGCGGAGACCGGAGGATCCGGGTTCGCGGCCAGCCTCAGCTCACGCTCTCTCTCTCTCTGTCTCTCTCTCTCTCTCCTTAGTGAGGCCCTCCGCAACTTCGTGAGACCGGGTTTCAAAATAAAGCATAAAAAAAAAAAAATAGGGCCGGGGGCATAGCGCAGAGGTAGAACGCCCCTGTGTTCAATCCCTGGTACCGCAAAAAAAAAAAAAAGAATAAAAAATAGGGCTGGGGGTGTAGCTCAGAGGCAGAATGCCCCTGTGTTCAATCCCCAGTACTGCAAAAAAAAAGAGAAACTTATAAATGGCTAAAAAACACATTTAAAAAGGTGCAATATTGCTGGGTGTGGTGGCACACACCTGTAATCCCAGTATTTGGGAGGCTGAGACAGGAGGATTGTAGGTTCCAGGACAGCCCCAGCAATGTAGCAAGACTCTCAGTAACCTGGCCGGACCCTGTTTCAAAACAAAAAATAGAATAGAGCTGGAGGTGTAGCTTGGAGGTAGAATGCCCCTGGGTTCAATCCTCAGTATCCCATCCCCTCAAAAAAGGTTCAAGTAAGTAGGGAAATGCAAATTAAAAATGAATAAAATACAACCCAGATACCAACCAGGATGATTAAAAATAATAAATCTTACTAAATGTTGGTAATCAAAGAACAATAAGAACTCACAGGCATTGCTTATGAGTATGAAAAACAGCACAGCCAGTCTGAGAAAGTTTGGCAGTTTCCTATAATGTTACACATAAACTTACCAGAAGACCCAGCAAGTCCACTCTCAGGCATTTACAAAAGAAAAAAATGTATGCTGATACAAAGATCTGAATGTGAATGTTCATGGTGGCTTTATTTCTAATAGTCCCAAACTGGAAAAAACCTATGTCTATAAACTGAAAAAGGATGACAAAGGATGGTACATGCACACAAAGGAGTAACAGCAGAAAAAGAACAAACTACTAACACACAAAGGGCTACAAGAGATCTTTCTGGGGTAACAGAAATCCAAATTTTGATTTAATGATGGTAATCAATGGTATACATTTCTCAAAACTCATTGATTTGTGCAATGAAAAGGACTCATCTTATTTTCAGTTACATATACTTTAATAACAATGATTAATATTAAAAAAGGAAAAACAGGATTGAACTGTAGAGGGAGCCACATAATAAGGTCTGCTCACCTACGGAGACGAGGTGGCTGTAGTTCTCCAGCATCACGTCCCTGTACAGGGTCCTCTGAGCAGGGCCCAGCTGCTGCCACTCCTCCGGGGTGAGCTCCACAGCCACGTCCTTGAATGACACCGGTGCCTGTGACAGCACATGTCTGTTTAATCTGAGGGTTCAGAATCAGGGACAGGAAAAATATTTTTGGAAACTTAATTTTTACTGTGTTCACCATTACCAGATTAAAATAAAGTGACATAAAGGATGCTTATCATGGCCCTAATTCTGTCTTAGACTTTGGGAATACATACAGAAATAGTACAAATATTATTTTCATGCCCTGATGTGTTTGTTTTTATTTTTAAATTATATGCACACATTGTCATTTAACATTCTGAGGAAGCTTACTGCCTTAATTTTTAAAAATAAAATAAGTAGGATTCCTGTATACATTTCCCATGCACCAATAATTATGCTGCACTCTCTGCAGAGCATACACCTCAATCTAGAGCTCTCTGATGGGTCAGTGGGGAGCCAATGAAGAGATACACATACGACTGAGAGGTATTACACACCAGATTTACATTTCCGGAGGAGTGTTCCAGAACAGGGCTTCTTCAACTTGGTTCTACTGGCACTGTGCACCAGATAATGTATCTTTGTCAAAGACCATCATGTACATTTTACCATGTTAGGCAATGTCCTGTCTTCTGCTCTTTCGATGTTAGTAGCATCTCTAGTGTGACAATCAAAAATACCTCCAAATGCTATCCGTTGTCTACTGGGAAGTAAAGCTGTCCTCAGTTAGGAGCTACTGTTCTGTATGAACAGTGGACTTAAGCAGCAAAACAAAGACCCAGTTTAAGAGCTATCTGTACTAAGTGAAAGCAACAGGGATGAAGAATGGGAAACGAGTTCTTATAGGAAACAAGCTCTAGTCATCATTTTTTATGGAGCTGCATGAGCACCTGGGTAGATACTGATACCATACACAGAGACCAGAAAAATACAACGAGAGGGTAGGCAGAGGGTCATGGCAAGGCAGATGTTCTTCATCTGCACTCAAAAAACCTACAGAACCATAAATTAATTTATTTACTCCACTGTTGATTACATTATTTTGGAACAGTGAAGGGAAGTCTAAAAGGAAAATATGGATCTAGGAGATATTAGTCATTGGGATGGTAACTAGAGGGTCATGGTGGTGCACGACTTAATCCTAGTACTTGGGAGACTCAGACAGAAGAATTGCAGGTTCGAGGCCAGCTTCAGCAACTTACTGAGACCCTGTTTCAAAATAAAAAATAAGAAGGGCTGGGGATGTAGCTTGGAGGTAGAATGTCCCTGGGTTCCATCCCCAGTACCATAAAAAAAAAAGGTAGGTGAACTTATGAACTGATTGGAGAAAAAGAGCTGGCTCAGATAGGACACAAAAATTGGGAACAGAAAGGACCAAGTACAGAATAGCAATACTTAGGAGGTGGGCAGAAAAGAGTAGAACATGAAGGCTGAGAAAGAATTTCTAAATGATGGGAAGAGAAATCAGACAGATTAGCCTAGTGGAAATTAAAAGAATAGGCATAGATTCTTCTATTTAAAGATAATGGGCCAACTTTACACATTTTTATCCCCTGCTTCCTAAAACATATTTAGGTAAAGTACAATACCCACTGTAGATGTATGATGAGGAATACAGGTAAGCATTGCAGAAGAATGCTGGAAATCTGAACAAATTCAGGAAGATAGAGGGTGAGATAGTATTATATAAAAAACAAACAAGCATGCTGGGCGTGGTGGCGCACGCTTGTAATCCCAGTACTTTGGGAGGCGGAGACCGGAGGATCCGGGTTTGCGGGCAGCCTCAGCTCTCTCTCTGTCTCTCCCTGTCTGTCTGTCTGTCTGTCTCTCTCTCTCTACTTAGTGAGGCCCTCCGCAACTTCGTGAGACCCGGTTTCAAATAAAGTATAAAAAATAGGGCCGGGGGTGTAGCGCGGAGGTAGAACGCCCCTGGGTTCAATCCCCGGTACTGCAAACAAACAAACAAATAAACAAACAAGCAATGTTGCTCATGATCTCTTATAAACACAGATGTAGGCAAGAGAGATAGGGCTCTGAGAGACCAGACAGATGGCCAAGCCCAAACTAAACATGACCTGGAAAAGTGTGCTATGGTTAGAGAAAGTAACTGAACACCTTGGGAGGTCCTCGGTGTGTCTAGCCCACAGACAACTGCAGGAAATCTTCAGGAGGAAGCTCTCCACACAAGGTCAGGGGAAAGGCTCCCCGGGCTTGGGAGGTTGAGACAGGAGGATCTCTCAGGTTCAAGGACAGTCTAAGAAAGCAGTAAGACTCTCATCAACTAGCGAGACCCTGTTTCAAAATAAAAACAAAATAGGTCCGGGGATGCAGCTTGGAGGTAGAATGCCCATGGGTTCAATCCCCAGGAACACACACACACACACACACACACACACACACACAAAATAAATAAATAAAATAAAATAAAAATGACTGGGGGTGTAGCTCAGAGGTAGAGTGTCCCTGGATTCAATACCCAGTACCACCACCATCAGCACCACCACCACCACCACCGACAACAACAAAAAATCAAAATCTTAGTGAGCTTTGTCAAGATCAACAAGCTGATTTTTAAAAACTTTCTATAATGAAGCAAAGGACTTAGAATACTCAAAAGAATTTTAATAAAGAACAAAGTTGGAAGACTCACATTACCTGATTTCAAAACTTACTACAAAGAGACACTCATCAAGGCAGTGTGTTATTCTCAAGATAAACACTCATCAGAAGTGAAAAGAATCCAGAAATAGACCCATAAATGTACAGTTAATTGATGTCCCCCATAGGTGCCAAGGCAATTCAAGGAAGATGGTACACTGCTTTCCACTAATAGTGCTATCATATAGGTGTGCAAAAGCAGAGAGCACAAACACAGCTAGTGTATGTTATCCACCTCCAGTATTTAGAGGTCACAGCACAAAACGCTAAGACCTTCATACCCTGAAATTCTAGGTTTCAGATTGGGCCAACTAGAACATATTTTATCCTTTTCATGATCAATAATTTTTATGCTAAAATAACATTTAAAAGCTGATCAAAGAGCAATTATTGATATGACAGAGGGAATAAAAGCTTTTTTTTTTTGGTGGCACAGGGGATTGAATCTAGGGGCATTCTACCACTGAGCTACAACCCCAGCCCGTTTTTATTTTGAAATAGGGTCTGCTAAATTACCACGCTCACCTCGAATCTGGTATTCTCCTGTCTTAGCCTCTCAAGTACTGGGATTGCAGGCTTGAGCCACCATGCCCAGCTAAAGTCTTTGAAATGATAAAAGAATTCTGCTAAAAAGCTCATGAAAATACATCTAAAATATAAGTAAAAATGAATAATTTTTTTATAAAAATTTAATGATAAAATTATACTATAAAATACAAAAGTAGTATAGACTTATGGTAGTAAGTTGATTAATAAACTATTAAGTTGGTTCAATAATCAAAATCTTCACACCAAAAGTCCTTATAAAGTCCAAATTTAAAGGTGAATTTCATATAATCTAATAATATAGAAATAAACCAGGTGTCATGGTGCACACTTGTAACCTAGTACTTGGGAGGCTGAAACCGGAGGATCGCAGGTTTGCAGCCAGCCTCAGCAACTTAGTGAGGCCCTCCACAATTTAGTGAGACCCTGTTTCAAAATAAAGAATAAAAAATAGGGCTGGGGGTGTAGCTCGGGGTAGAATGCCCCTGGGTTCAATCCCCAGTACAACAAGAAATAAAAAATTAAAAAAAATACAGAAATAAAAACCTTAGATAAAGCATTAATAAAAGGCCCTAAAATATATGTAATAATCAACTTATCACTTTTACTAGCAATTAGGGTCTATGTAGCAATTTAAGGGAATATAAGAAAATCTATTATATTACTTAAAATATTTATAGATGAAAGGAAATAGCTATAGCTTTATCCCAGTAGATACACATAGGTATTCAATATAACTCAATGCACATTCATGACTAACATGAAATCTTAGCAAACTGGTAACTGGAGGAAACCTAACAAAGGTTATCTATCACGATAACCTTATCTATCAAGATAACCTCAGAATTCTTGGTAAAACTGTATTTTCCCTCAAAATTGACTTTATCTGTTTTTATTTCCCCCTTTTCTTTTTTTTTTTTTTGCGGTACCGGGGATTGAACCCAGGGGCGTTCTACCTCCGCGCTACACCCCCGGACCTATTGTTTATACTTTATTTTGAAACCAGGTCTCACGAAGTTGCGGAGGGCCTCACTAAGGAGAGAGAGAGAGAGAGAGAGAGAGAGAGAGAGAGAGAGCGCGCTGAGGCTGGCCGCGAACCCAGATCCTCCGGTCTCCGTCTCCCAAAGTACTGGGATTACAAGCGTGCGCCACCACGCCCGGCTTCCCCTTTTCATTTAATGTGTGGACCCTTCTAAACCTCATAAATCCATCACATTACAAAGTAGGGAATGAATAAAGAGCTCACCTGAGGTTTGTCCATTTTCTGTGGTTCCTGGGACAGCATAGGCACTGTGAAGGCTCAACTAGGGTAGAAAGAAAGGACGAGGGTCAGAAGACGCCTGCCTCGTGGCTCCTAGGGTCTCTTCCTCAGATCCGGACCACACAGAGCAGCTCTAAAGGAGCCTTTCAACTTGAACAGGCATGGAAAGGATCATGGACATGGGGAACCACCTGTCCCTGTGCAACCCTGAAATGATGACGGCGCTTGCACCTGCTGTTTTTTTTTACTGAATGAATGTAAATTTTCTAGATTGATTTAACAGTAATGCACACATGTCCTTCTAACTAAAGAAATAAATGCAAAGGATTAGTATAATTAAACTATTCCAAAGGATTGAACACTATTCTTTTATTAAATTAACTTAGCAGAAAAACACTCCATGTACCTCATTTAACTATTGTTCTTACTGTTTATCCCCTTGGTATAGACAGCTCACAGAAAGCCTAGAAAAAGAATGAGATACTTTTAAGGCAAGGATTTTTTGTGTGTGTGGTATTGGGGATGGAACCCAGGGGCCTTCTACCTCCGGGCCCCCAGCCCTATTTTATTTTATTTATTTATTTATTTATTTATTTATTTATTTTTTTGTGGTACCGGGAACTGGATGCAGGGGCGTTCTACCTCCGCGCTACACCCCCAGCCCTATTTTTATACTTTATTTTGAAACCAGGTCTCACGAAGTTATGGAGGGCCTCACTAGGTAGAGAGAGAGAGAGAGAGACAGGAAAAGAGAGAGAGAGAGCTGAGGCTGGCTGCGAACCCGGATCCTCCAGTCTCTGCCTCCCAAAGTACTGGGATTACAAGCGTGCGCCACCACGCCCGGCCCTATTTTATTTTTTATTTGGAAACAGGCTCTTGCTAAGTTGTTGAGAGCCTCACTAAGTTGCTGAGGCTGGCCGCGAACCTGCGATCCTCCTGTCTCAGCCTCCCAAGTACTGGGATTACAAGCATGCGCCACCATGCCCAGCAAGGCAAGGATTTTTAATTGTTTAACTGGATGTAATTCTCAAAAAGCTCTTTTGATAACTTTTGGTGACCCACCTGTGAGTTGCACTGTTTTCTTCCTGACTCTGTTACTAGCTAGGTATCTCTTTGGAAAGTCACTAAACCTTCACATCCAATACTTCCAAAGCTTTCCAGAGTCAGAAACAGATAACTTTGGAAAACCCTACATGCATCATCACTGTGGAATTTTCTGTAGTCGGAATAAAGTCACTAAAGTCACATTTGGTGTACACACGTCAGAGTAGTGCAGCATCTATAAGAGTGAATAAACAGACTGGGGGTGTCTAGGAACAGCACAATTACCTTCTGCTTTCTTATTCCTTAACTGTAGACTTCTCCTCACCAGTCCTGCAATGAAGTGGCCTTTCCTGGGCAACCTGTCCCTGGGCCTCCCTGACTCACTGTGCTATTCTTAAAGCTGCAGTGCCTTTGGAGGTGCACTGTCAGAAAGTCTGGCTCACCCTAGTCAGGAGGATCAAGAACTGCTTCTGACCATGCAAATCTAGGACTTGTTCCTTTGGGGCTCTCGTTTCTACTCTGAAGCCCTTGGAGAGAGGGCTAGGTCAGAGAGGCGTTCCCTTCCAGGTGAAACTCCTGGGCACAGGCACCTGCTTCCTGCTTCACGGGGACTGCTTTGTTTTAAGGAGGTGCAACCTGGACCTGAAAAACATACTCTAAATTTAAGGGCAAAAACTTGACTCTCAGAATTCATTATAATATCCTAAAAGACAGCGTGGCAGTGCAGAAGGGGCCAGGAACCTGTCTGTTCCCAGGGATTTGAAGAGACACTAGAAATCCCAGAATACATCTGACACATGGTCAGATTCCATCTACATTCATTTATTCATTCATTCATTCCATCATACTCCTATGTATTTGTTTTTTTTTTTTTTTTTGCGGTACCAGGGATTGAACCCAGAGGGGTTCTACCTCCGAGCTACACCCCAGCCCTATTTTTTATTCTTTTTTTTTTTTTTTGCGGTACCGGGGATTGAACCCAGGGGCGTTCTACCTCCGAGCTACATCCCCGGCCCTATTTTTTATCCTTTGTTTTGAAACCGGGTCTCACGAAGTTGCGGAGGGCCTCACTAAGTAGCTGAGGCTGGCCGCGAACCCGGATCCTCGGGTCTCCGCCTCCCAAGTACCGGGATTACAAGTGTGCGCCACCACGCCCGGCTCCTATATATTTGGAGGGAGTTCACTCTGCTTAGCGTTGTGAAGGCTACAATGTTGTTTAAAGGCAGGTGTGGTATCAGCACCTGAGATGAGAAGCAAGTCCCACCTGCTGATTGTTGTTAGTAATACGGTTTACCCCATGGGAGCCTTAAATTTGAGCTCCTTCACAGCTATCCTGTGACCTTAGCAAATCGCTCCAACAGCCTGAAACTCCGTTATTTTTTAATAAAGATGGTTATGAGACCTCGCAGAGTGATGTGAGGTTTACTAGGTCGTCCACTAATGTCTTCTAAACCCTTCTGACACTCAGGGTTTAGTAACCCGCACTTGGCTGTCTGTTACAGGAGATGTGACTTACCTAAGTTTCAAAACAAGGCCTCGAGGCCGTCATTATTAATATCCTCATTTCCAGATGAGAAAGCACTTGGCTTACAGGTGACAGCTGGAACTGAGCCGGGTCTCAGGCTCCGGGTATCGGGGTCACCCGTGCATCTTGACGTGCTGGTCCTCAGCGTTATAAGCGTGCTTCCCCGGCCCACCAGCTGGACCGGCCGACCGCCGCACACCCCACCTGCTCTGCAGAGGGTCGGCCACACCTGAGCGGGGAGCCTCGGGGAGCTCCCTTGCCCGGGCCTCCGCCCCCCAGGGCCCGCCGGTCGCACTCAAGGATGCTGGAGGCGGTCCTAGGGACCTTCGTCCCCTCCCGGCACGAGTGCGCCACTCCCCACCGTCCCAGCTGTCATCGGGTGCGCAGCCTCACCCTCGGAGAGGATGCAGAGGTGTCTAGCCGCTCCCGCGGAGCCCCAGCGCCGGGAGAGGGGCGGGGCCACGGCCGCACATGCGCAGATCGCGCGGAAGGGTCCGGACCTGCTCCGCCGCGCCGGCGCGGGACGGAGTCGGAGGGACTACATTTCCCATGATGCCATGCGCCTGTAGTTCAGAAGCTCTGAAGAGTCTGGTGCACGCCTATAATCCTGGTACTTGGGAGGCTGAGACCGGAGGGTGGCAGGTTCAAGGCCAGCCTCAGCAACCTCGTTAAGTCCTTGGCAACGTAGCGAGACCCTGTTTCAAAATAAAAATGAAATAGAGCTGGGGGTGTAGCTCGGAGGTAGAATGCCCCTGGGTTCAATCCCCAGTACCACCCCTCCAAAAAAAAATCTCTTAAGGGACAAAGTTCTTAACCCTAACTCTAACCCTAAGAGCCTGAAGAGGTCAGGGATCCAAACTTGGCGCCACCAGCAAATGTAGAAGAGCCCTAAGGTTGGGTCCGGATGAAAGCAACAGGATTTCACCCCTAAGACTTTTGGAGACAGTTGGGAAACTGAATGTGGATCGAGTGCCGAGTTAAGGAAAATTGCCGTTATTTTCATGAAGTGTGGAAACAATGGAGTTAAAAAATGAAGGGCAATTGCTTTTTAATAAAAAGGCATGGCTACAGAAGTATTTAGGATTGGTTACTTTATAGTTTTATACTTTTTCAACCCATAACCTCCACATTGTCCCTTTACAGCCACCCGCCCCCACCGGTTGCGACCATGACCTGGTTCTATGGCCAAGCGAGTTTGGGGCTGCAGGTGTAAACAGGTAGAAAAGCTGTTGGTTTTTACACATTATGATTGCTTCTTGCTGAATTCTCGTAATACGTGGGTCTTTCAACACATTTTGATGTTAATTGTCTTGGATTTCCATGCTCATAACAAGTTTTCTTGCTTTTAGTTAATATTTATATGACCAAAAGACCTACAGACTGGCAGAGCACATGCCTGTAATTCCAGCTACTCAGGATGCAGAGGCAGCAGGATCGTGAGTTCAAAGCCAGCCTCAGCAACTTAGTTAGGACCTGTCTCAAAATAAAAAATAAAAAAAGGTCGGAGATGTAGCTTAGTGGTAGAGCACACGTGGGTCCAATCTCCAGTAACACACACACACACACACACACACACACACACACACACACAGCAATGTAACTCCAGTCCCAGCAATAATTATATTATAAATAAGAAATGAAAGCAGAAGAAAGCCTGGGACTTCAGGAAGGAAGAAAAACATGGAATGAGTAAAAATAAGACAAATATATTAGACTATACTTCTCATAAGATTAAAAATTTATGTTTGATGTCAGGCGTGGTGATACACGCCTATAATCCCAGTACTTGGGAAACTGAAGCAGGAGGATCTCAGGTTCAAGACCAGTCCCAGAAACTTAGTGAGACTCTCAGCAACCTAGCAAGACCCTGTTTCTAAAACAAAAAATAAAAAGGGCTGGGGCTGTAGCTCAGAGGTAGAATGCCCCTCGGTTCAATCCCCAATACACCAACACACAAAAATGTTTGGTAGTCAAAGCAAATTATTACATCATATTATGCATAAATGCATTAAAGTATGCAAAGGTAATACTTATGGAAATTATATTTAAAATATAGAAGGGTAAATGTACCTAAATAGAAGTAGGAATTCAACACTTGGCCTGAAGTAAAATGTTGCTACTGTGAAGTTATGCATGAATATTGTCACACCTACAGCAACCACCGGAAAGACTATACAAATAGGTAAATTCAAAACTCTACCAATGTATCCATCCAGTATTATTTTAAAAATACGTTAAATAACTCAAAGGAAGGCAGGAAAAGAGATAGAGAGAGATGAGAGCTAAGGGAAAACAAGTAATGTCAGCTGTTGTGAACGGAGCTTCCGTGACTATGGGAGTGCAGATGTCTCTTCCACTTGCTGACTTCACTTCCTTTAGATACACTAGTGGCAGCGCTGGATCATACGGCAATTCTGTTTTTAGTGTTTTTCAACACACTGCTTTGAATTTATTGGCTAAAAGACAAAATACAAATAAGCAATGATATGAGATCAAATTGCTAAAATAATAACTGCAGCTGTAGCTGCAGTTCCTATATAAGCAAACCAAAATCCAATTGGTGCAAATGGTCCCACTCTAAGGCCAGTATCCAATTGCCAGTAACCTCTTGGAGGGACTGTCTCAAAGGAGGTTACTGCTCTACTTTAGTCAGATATTTTCTTTGCCTTGCTTCTGCGTTCACTGTAAAAAAGCTTTTCCCCTGATGCCACTTCATTGGAACCCTGAGATGGTGTGTTCCGGCGCTGCCCGATTCATGAATCATTGAGGGCTCAAATAAACCAATATTTTAATTCTCCTCAGTTGATCTTTTAACAGTATAAACAAAAACCACAGTTTTACCCAATGCATCATGTTCTTCTTTCAAGAGAAAATGAAAAGTCACGCTAAAAGGCAAAAGGCCGAACTAGAAGAGACATCAGAAACAGACTCAGTTATGTCATGGATGTCAGAAATCAGTCCAGGAATTTAAAATAACTATTACTGATGTACTAAGAGTTCATGGAAAAAATGACAGTGTGCAAGGATAGAGAATGTAAAAAGAGATGAAAGTTCTGAGAATACATAAAAAAGAAATGGTAATCCTCAGCAAGCTAAGAAGAGAAGGGAACTTTCTCAACTTGATAAATTACATGTATAACAATCCTACTGGCAACATCATACTGAATGGTGAGAAACTAAAAACTTTCTCGGTAAGATCAGGAGCAAAACAGGGAAGTCCCCTTTTGTCACTGCTTTTCAACACAGTACTACAAGTCCTAGTTCGTGCAATAGAACAGGAAAAGGAAATACAGTTATACAGACTAAAGAAGAAATTAGACTGTGTTCACAGATGATATGGTTGTCTCTGTGGTAATTTTAACAACAACAACAACAAGTAAAAATCCCTGGAACTAACAAGGGATTATAGCAAAACCGCAGGATACAAGGTAAATATGCAAAAGTCAACAATTTCCCATATATCAGCAATGGCAAGTACAATCTAAAGTAAAAAATCCAATACTATTGACAGACACCTAGGCTATCCTAAATTGCAATCCCACATGATGAAATTTCACTCAACCATAAAGAAGAACAAAAGTCTGTCATTTGCAGGAAAATGCATGGAAATAAAGAATATTATGCTAAGTGAGATTAGCCAGTCTCAGAAAGTGAAGGGTTGTATGTTTTATGTGGAAGTTAGGGAGAAATTGGCAAACAAGAGACTTCAGATACATGAGGAGAGATTCCAGTAAAATGGTGGAAGGCAACTAAGGGAGGGAGGTGGGGGTGGGGGAGAAGAGTTGATGAAGGAAACAGTTCAAATAATGCTATGTACATATACAAAACTATCAACACCAAGCCGGGCATGGTGGCGCACGCTTGTAATCCCAGTACTTGGGAGGCAGAGACTGGAGGATCTGGGTTCGCGGCCAGCCTCAGCTACTTCGTGAGGCCCTCCGCAACTGAGTGAGACCCAGTTTCAAAATAAAGTATAAAAAATAGGGCCGGGGGTGTAGCTCAGAGGAAAAATGCCTCTGGGTTCAATCCCCGGTACCGCAAAAACAAACAAACAAACAAACAAACAAACTATCAACACCAATCTCAATAACATGTATGGGGAGGGGAAGGAAGTGGGGTGGGAACCAGAGGGGAACACACCAAGTGCTGTGTGCATGTTTCTATCACTCTGAACCTCATGATGATGTACAGTTATAATGCACCAATAAAAGTATATTAAAATACAATACCATTTACTATAAAAATATTAATCTATGAGGTTCAGAGCGATAGAACTATACATGCACACAACACTTGGTTTATTTCTATTTTCAGAGTAGCGCTCTTCCACGCTCTTCATGAGTGCGATTCTCATGAATCCCTTAATCAACCTCTGTGCCTTTCATGGAGGATAAGTTGACACTTCATCAAGAGAAACATCCTGATAAATCCACAATTGGAACATTCCACACAGCAGCCCTTTCTGCACTTGGGCGGGTGGCTGGGAGTTGTCTTTGAGAAGGGCTGGAAGCGGCTCTTCACCATTGGTGGCTGGTGTTGACTCCAGGTTCCCCAGTAGCTCCTGTCCATGTGCCACGGTGGGAGCGGAGTCTGGAGGCTGAGTCCTGGGCGCCCTGGGTGGGATGCAGCTGCTCAAAGGAATGGGCCAGAACACAGGCGAGACTGCCTTCCAGAGAAAGAAGCCTGCCCAGAGAGTCAGTCCATGAGAGCGGGCAGAGAAGGATGTGCGTGACAATTGAGTGTGGAGTGGCGACAGTTCAACAGCATTTAAAATAAGTCACTAGACAAGAAGACTCGAAATGTCAGTAAATCTCACAATTTACGTGAAAACAAAACAACAAAAACTTCAACAATAGTTCCCTAGATCTGAAAACAATGCTAAAAATTTATCTAACATTAGCAATAGTGGGTTTTGAGGCTGAAAGTTTTTGAAACTAACAATAACTATAATTGTTGTTGATGAATTATTTTAGTCTCTTATGATGGTGAGAAGATGGAATTGTCTTTCCATTTTACTAAAAGTAATACTATTAAAGCTGTTATATGTAGCAAAAATGTACTAAAAAGTATTACAAAGTGTTAGTAGTTAATTAATGAAATAACTAATAATCTGGGGGAGAAATAGAGCAACACAAATGCAATTTTTTTTTTTGCTTAGCAATATAATAAATGCTTTCTCTCCTTGGATTTTAATTGCTTTGGGCCAAAAGTAAAAAAAAAAAGTGCATTTATTTTCAGTTCAAAATGTGCATGAAGATGTTTACCCAGCTGTATTTATAATAGGAAAAATGCCTGAATGTTTCATAGTAGAGAGCAATTAGGTAAATTGGGATGTGACACATTATTATAGTATTAGGCAGCCATAAAAATTGATGTTTTTGAAAGCTCTGAATAGCATTGAAGCATAGCTATGTCCTAATGGTGGGTTAAAGAAAAAAACAGTGCATAAAGTTGTACACTTCATATAACTTCAGCTACATTAAAATGTGTATAGAAAAACAGCTGAGAAGGGAAAAAAATCTTTCATTGCATGAAATTGCCAAAAGCTGAGGGGCGCTGCAGGGCGGGAGCAGACTGGTTGGCTGCCTTCCAGCACAGCGGCAGGTGGGTGGGCCTGGTGGTCAACGCCTGGTTCGCTCCTTCTGCGTGTGTGTGGGTCACAGAGTCCTGTGATTAGGAGGAAACTGCCCTGGCTTGGCTCCAGGAGGATGGTGACGGGCCTTCCTTCTGGGAAAACAGAATGATTGTCCTTGATGCTGGCTGAGATGATAGCTGAGGGCTCTGCAGACTCCCGTGGGCTCAGGCTGGGGCTGGAACCTCAGATCGGAAGCCTGGACATGGCCCGGATGGGACGCGGCAGAAGAGAGTTCTGCTGATGTTCTGTTTAGTTGTCCTGGTGGTGGGAAACTCACACGGCTGAATCAGTGAGAATCAGGGCTCCTGGGCAGAAGAACAAGTGTTTAAGGCCAGAGAATCTCTACACACACACACACACACACACACACACACACACACCATGTGTGCACATACACAAACACAACATACACTTAGACACACAATACACACATATACACATATCTACACAATATATGCATGCACACATGTACACCAACATATAAGCACATGTATGCACGACACACACGTATACATATACTTATGCACATTTATGCAAATCCACAATATACACGCACTTAACACACATGCACACAAGTATGCTCATGACACATTCACCCATATATGTGCATACACATACATGTACATACATTATAGTATCAATGTCTGGCAGAGTAGTGTAAAATGTCAGATGGGTCAAATGTGGTCAGTTGTGGTCAGATGACCTGGAACTATGTCAGAATTATGAATAATTCAACTGTGCAACTTTTTCTTAATCTTTTCTCTTCTGCCCTTAAAGGATGTGGTCAAACCAAACCCCTTCTAAGGTCCCATTTATTTATAAAATTCTGTGATCTCAATGGGACAAGATGGCTTCACCCATCAAAGGCTGGTCTGAATCCCTTCCCTGTATCCCTGATGAGGAGCCCCACGGGCTGGAGGCACAGCCTTGGGAAGTTGGCAGAGCCACCCTCACCTTCCTGTCAGCCCCAAGAGTGACGGCACCATGGGGACCCAGGGTCCAGACTCTCCTGTCGGCATGTGTGTGACTTCTCTCCTGCCTGCTCTCTAAGTCCACACTCTGCCTCTCTTTCTGTTCAAGAATTCGCCTGGGGATCTCGTGGTCACCTGCCAGCAGCCATCGGGGTGAGTGGTTCCAGGGAGGCAACCCCATTCTGCACCAGGCACCTCCCCGGGTTTCCTTTCTGCCATGAAGGTATGTGTTAGTCAGCTTTCCGTTACTGTAACGAGTACCTGAGACCATCAACTTATAATGAGGAGCGGGTTATTTTGGCTCACGGTTTTGGAGGTTTCAGTCCGTGGTTGGTTGGCCCTGTTGCCTTTGGGCCTGTGGTGAGGCAGCTCTTCATGGTGGGGAGAATGTGGCAAGTGAAGCAGTTCACCTCAGGGCCAGGGCAGGAAAAGAGAAAAAAGACAAGAACAGAGTTTCATGATCCCCTTCAAGCGCATGGTCCGGGTGAGCTAAACCTGCATGCTGGGCCCCACTTCTTACTGTTTCTACCATGATGCTGGGGACCAATCCTAAAGACGTGGCCCTCTGGGGACACTTCAGATCTCAACTATGTCAAGGGGCAGGGGGCTCACTATTCCTTAATACCCCATTTCAGCCTGGGCCACATTTGGAAGCTGCTGAGTCCTGGGGCTGAGGCCTCCTATCAACACCTGACTTCGGGTGACAATGAGGAAGTCTGACCTCAGCCTCAGTTGCCACCCAAAGTCCAGCTACTATCTCTGAAAACAGGCCCTGGGAGCAAATCCCAGAGGCAGCTGTGGCGCTGAGCTGTGTGCTGGGTGTGGCTGTGGGCAGCTCGGGGCTGCACCGTAACTGGTGCTCAGCATGTGTCTGGGGATGGATAGTAGAATGCCCAGAGCACGCTACTACTCATAGAGTTTGGCCTGGTAAGTCCTCTAGTGTCCAGTCCTGCAAAGACTATGGTGCCACCCTACCTACGAATTCAAAGGGAAAAAAACTTAATTACAACCAAAAAGAGAAACGAGACCAAAAGTACCTCTCACTTGTACCTTTATTTTATTTAATTTATTTATTTATTTATTTTTGCGGTACCGGGGATTGAACACAGGGGCGTTCTACCTCCGCGCTACACCCCCAGCCCTATTTTTTATACTTTATTTTGAAACCGGGTCTCACGAAGTTGCGGAGGGCCTCACTAGGTAGAGAGAGAGAGAGAGAGAGAGAGCGAGAGAGAGCTGAGACTGGCCGCGAACCCGTATCCTCTGGTCTCCGCCTCCCAAAGTACTGGGATTACAAGCATGCGCCACCACGCCCTGCCGTACCTTTATTTTTTTAAAAAAATAACAGGTACCAATTCTTTCAAAAAGTAGTCCACCACGTTCTCTGTCTCCTGTTTCTGGGGGCTGTGCTTTGATGGGCTGTTCTCAGTGCAAGAGTCTTGTATGTTACACTGTAGACTTCATTGTTACCTAACACTTTCAGGTTCCAGTTTTGTCTCTTTATTCTTTTTCAATGAATGTAGTAAAATATAGATAACATAAGGTTTACCACTTTAACCATGTGCAATCGCACAGATAACTGGCAATAAATTCATTCACACTACTGTGCCACCATCGCTACCATTCAGCTCCAGAACTTGTTCATTTTGCAAAACTGAAACTACCTTCTTGCTTTTATGGAGGGCTTTCCACTTCTGAACTCCCGTCTCCCACCTCCCTTCCAGCTCTTACACTGGGCTGGCTCCAGCAGCTACCTATGGAGGAGGAGCCAGGCTGGGCCCTCACGCTGGAGTGGCTCCTCTGTGATTAGTAAGGGGTCAGACCAGTGTGGACTCTGACTTTGATGGGGCCAAATGTAAATTTTGCAGTTCTAATTGTAAATCCCTTTCTACAAAACAACCACCAGAATTCCCACCCAGTGTTCTGATTGTTTTCAGACATGTGGGGATCCAGATTTTGGAACCAAGTGGAACTCATAAAAATGGTGACCAGCCTATGCCACGGACGTCCCACTTCCTGGGATGCTTCTGTCCATATTGGAGACCAGGCACCCCAGGGGCAGCCACAGCTGAGAGGTGACACGGACCACAGTGCCCAAGTGTATTTCACAGCACCACCAAAGGAACGTGCCTGGGAATGGCTCTTGTTTCTGGCCTGTAAGAATCTGCACATCTTGACTCTTGCTATGCACACCTGTGCACAGGGGAGCTTAGCTATGGTCTGCTTCCCTCCTCCTGCAGAAGTTTTGCTGCACAGTTCCAATCTGACCAGAGCTCCTAGTACTGGAGTCTCCACACGGGCCCTGGAATGTCTCCCATGACAGGTCCCAGGATGGGGCATTGAACTCAGTGATCCTTAAGTTCTTGATGTCTGGATTTTAGGGATTCCTGGATGTAGCTTCAACATTTCAGAAGCCAGAGGACCCCATAACCATATGAACAGGCCCCTGTTTGGGAACTTGCATGAAACAAAAGTAGAAAGACTAGCTGGGCATGGTGGCACACACTTGTAATACCAGTACTTGGGAGGCTGAGACTGAGGATCGCAGATTCATGGCCAGCCTCAGCTACTTAGTGAGGCCCTCCGCAACTTAGTGAGACCTTGTTTCAAAATAAAGAATAAAACATGGGGCTGGGGGTAGCTCAGAGGTAGAATGCCCCTGGGTTCAATCTGCAGTACTGCACACACACACAAAAAAAGAAAGACTCTAGCAGTCCTTTGTATTTGTCTGCCCAGCATCCTCCCTCAGCCCCTTCTTCTGCTAACTGGACACCGTTTTGGGGAGAATTGACCCTCCCCCACATCAGCCCAGGGGCAAGGGGGCCAGGCCAGTCATGGGGACTCTGTCTCCCCAAGCACTGTGATTCCCACGGGAGGACCACATGACCCACGTGATCCAACCAGAGGCCTCCCTGGCAGTGTTGTGCCCAGATGCTGCAGGAGGCCAGCCCTGGCCTCTGGTTTCAACTGTCTGCTCCTGTGCCCTCGGAAGGGAAGCTCCGCTGATGCAGCAGAGACTGAGGCCCCATTCAGGATGGGGTTGGACAAGAAGACCAGATTCTACTCCTTAAGGCAAGTATAACTTTGATACCAGTGTCATACTTTCTAGGCATATCTATGTGTAGTTTTTAATTTATTTGTTAATATTTCTTTTTTCATTTTAAAAGTGAATCATGTTGCTGGGTATGGTGGTGCACACCTGTAATCCCAGTACTTGGGAGGCTGAGACAGGAGGATCGCAGGTTCGAAGCCAACCTCAGCAACTTAGTGAGACCCCCAGCAACCTAGCAAGACCCTGTTTCAACACAAAAACTAAAAAAAAAAAAAGGGCTGGGGTTGTAGCTTGGAGGTAGAACACCCCTGGGTTCAATCCTTAGCACCAGACAAAAAAAAAAGTGAATCATGTTTACTGTGCACAATTTGGGCAAAGCAAAAATGAAGTGCATTCCTACACCCAGAGAGAAAATCATCATTGTTATTTTAGTATTTTTCCTTCTCTCTTCTTTTTCCCCCATGGTTCTTTAAAGCAACCTTAAGATTTGACTCACTATTGGTTTCATCACCTCTAGATTTTGTTGACTATAGGTACCTGGCAGGTCAGCCTGAAGTCCCTGGCTGACAGCCTGGGCAGGTGTAGTTTCTCTTTGAAAGAAGAGCAAGAAGACAGGGAGCCTGTGCTGGGGGCTTTCTCTGTCTCCTGGCGCTATCCCCTGCACTTCAGTATAGAAATTACAGACCTTCTTTTATTGGTACTTGCCAGGACTAGACATCCCATTTGCCTCGAGGTTCACCCAAGAATATGGAAGGGGTCTCTCTTTCTCTTCCTCTCTCTTTCTCTTTTTTTTTTTTAAGTGAGAATAGATGTGAGAATCCTCTGGGGTGTTTTTACTTCCCTGTGTCACACCCAGATTTAGTAATAAGTCAACACCTACATAAAGTGGGTTGTTATCCAGCCCCCGGGGGTTTAGGCTGAATGACTTCCTGGGTTGCAGATTAGTTTGTCCCACTTCCTGGGTTGTTGGGTACTGAAAACCCAACAAAGAAAAATAATTCCTTTAGAATTCAGGAATAACGAATCCAGTGCAATAAGCAACATTTTATTTATAAAAAAAATAAAAGGAAAAGAAAAAGAAAAAAAACAAACTTAATTCTTTTACAACATCTTATAGATTAAGTAAAAATACCAGTATTAATATATATGTATATACATAGTGCATATATATATATTACAGATGATATAACATTAACATTACATGCTTCTCAGGACAGAAGAATTAGGACATGTTCCCTCATATCAATTTAAAACTCTATCACAATTTCAAATCACTTCCAGAAAACTTGCTTTCTGTATTTTCTCTCTTTTTAGACTTCAAGTACAAGAAGTTATCAAACCAGGATCTAAATGTGGAAACCATCTGCTCTACACCAACCACAACGGAACTGCCATAAATTACTTAGTTGGGGGATTTTCTGAGTTTTTCCACAGGTCTCCATAACCCTACAACTGTGTCAACCTTCTACCTGAGATGTGAGGGGATGACGAAGCATGACAGTTTGTAGGTCTCATGTGCACGTTCACGTGGATTTTCAACAAAAGCAAAATGGAAAACGCTTTCTTAGAGCAACAACACTGACTATGGAGTTACCCAGGAGGAGGGTTCCCTTCTCCCCTTTCCTTGCCAAATGAAACACAGACATTGCCCCCCCCCAAAGAAAACAAAAACCACAAAAACAAAAACTCAGGGTGAAGCACCTCTGGCGATGATCAGCATACAGCAGGGGACAGAGAGGTAGCGTTTCCTTGGTAACAGCGTCTGGCTGACTCGGTGGATTCCAGACACACCCTCTTCTGCAAAAGGCACTCACATATTGTCTGTTTATAAATCATACAGTGGGGTCCAAGCATGGGAGTCTCTCCTACAAATATAAAAGAGATAAGCTGAGGAGCTGGTATAACAAAGAAAAGAGTAAGAAATACACATTGTGGATAAATGTGCGCTTTTCTTTCCTTTTTTTTTAAAGGACAATCAATAAAGTAGTTTAAAAAAACTTCATTGAAAAGTTCAGAATTCTAATAAAATTATCAGTAAGAAGCAAGGTATTGGAGGACGAGAGACTGTGTTTAAAACACTGAGAGGAGGAACACTAGCTTTTCAAGTGGTCAAAGTGGAGGATGTGGTCTGCTGTTGACTAGAAGGACCATCCCCAGACGAGGGATGCTTGACAGGCAGGGAAACAGGCAAGCAGGCGGGAGGGTGGCGACTTCAGGTTGTGGGCGCAAGAAGGAAGGCCCCGGGGAATCTCCACTGGGAGGGATGAGGTGCACCCCTGGTTTCTGCAGTCCAAAGAGACCCTGCCCGAGTCCAGGCTGCCCTCACCGAGACACCACCGAGCTAATGGAATTGTAAGACGTGCCGCTATTGCAGCTCGAGGCGTAGGCCTCCTGGCCGTTACCATCGAGGTTGATTTTGAACACGGAGGAGGCCTTTAGTAAAAAGTCAGCAGCATCCCGGCGACCCAGCTCCCTTAGCTTGGACATGAGGATGCCCACGGTGCTCTCGGGGTAGGAGGTCCATTCCCGCAGCAGGGCATGCACGGGGCTGGGGAGGAAGTCCCTGGGGGCCCCGGTGCTGGTGTTGTACTTGGCCACGAGATCTGGGAGGCCCAAGTTCATGGCAAGAAGGCACCAATCCTTCCCCATGGGGTCGGGCGGGTCGAGCAGGCGGCTCAGTTTCCTCAGGGTGAGGAGGTTCAGGTCTGACGCGTGAATGTCCATGCCCAGGCTGGCCTGCGAGTAGACGTCGTGGCAGCCGAAGCAAGTGATGCTGCTGAAGCTCTCCTTGTACCCACCCATGGTGTTCGTCAGGGAGCTCTCCTTCAGGGTCTGCGCCCGGAAAAAGTCCCGCGGCTGGTAGATCATGACGGGCTCGTGGTGCTCCCGCAGCTGCTGGGGGCTCAGGTAGTGCTTCACCGTCAACAGCCCGGGCAAGGTGGTGGCCATGACGTTCTCGATGGTGCTGCACACTGAGTCCAGCAGCAGGCAGCACTTGATCTTCTCCGTCTCCAGCCCGCGCACCTGCACCTCGATGCCCTGGCCGTGGTTGACCAGCAGCACCAGCAGCTCGGCCCCACGGTTGGCGATCTTGCAGCCGCTCACCCACAGGCGGATGTCGGCGTCGCCCTCGGCACTCTGCTGGTGGATCCACCGGCACAGGTTCACCTGCACCTTGTGAAAGATGCCGCAGGGGAAGGGCGTGAGATGCTCCACCGGGACGATGCGCACGCCGCCGTACACCATCACCTCGTCCTCCTCGTCGGTCCAGGAGCGCTGCAGGTTGTCTGTCTTGATCAATGCAGGGACGTCCACCATGGTCCCACTGCTCAGGTCGCGGGCACAGATATCCATGGCATCCAGGATCTGCAGCAGCTCTTCCACGTCACTGTCTGGCACCAAGCGCTGAATGTCCTCCATGGTGTAGCGGCCCCGGTAATGGTGTAGGGCCCGGGGCGTCTCCACCGAGAGCAGCTTCCCCAGGACATGGGTGCAGAGCCAGCGGGGGTCCAGGAGCAGCACGTCCTGCACTGTTTCGCTCTGCATGATGTTGATCTGCCAGGGGGGACAATACAAGGTCAGTAGGAATGAAACCCAAGCCAGAGGCACGGGCCACTAAGCACAGGGAGGGCCTGGTCCTAGTGAAGAAACCTGAGCAGTCCTTCTAAGTTCTGACTCAGAGCTGTTCCATGGATCCAGCTCTAAAGCAAATATGGATCCCCAAAACTGGCTTGAGAATATAAGAAGAGAGATTCTAGAAGTAACTATCCTCAACTGTCAAAAATCCAAAAAAAAAAAAAAAGACACTAACAGAAGAAGAGGAAGAGAAATGGTAACCAAATGCAATGGGCGATTTTTGACTAGATTCTAAATCCCAAAATAAATACTAAGTGAATAAAAAATCTATAAAAGAAGTTATAGGGATGAGTAGAAAACCTTTGCAGTGGGAACCATGGTCATGGTACTATAGCAATATTATGTTTCTGGAATTTTATATTGGGTTATATGGGAGAACATCTTCTCTTTAGGCTAAATTATTTAGGGATGAAATGTGATGATGCCCTCAAAATAGAAAAGGGAATCCATAGGAGCGGAACCAAGCAAATGTAGTAAAATGAAAATGGTTGGTCAATTTAGGTGCAGAGTTCATGAGGATTGATGGTAATGTTTTTACAATTTCTCTGAAGGCTTGAATTTTTTAAAAAAAATTCGTAATGTGGTATTGTTATATCATTATGTAATCAAACATACTTCCATAAAAAAGGTCTGGAAAGATAAGCCACCATGATAACAGCTTGCCTGAGAGAGGGATCAAGAATGAGACCAGAGGAGATTTCAGGCTCTAAAGGTCATGTTTATTAAAAAAAAAAATAGGAAACAAAAAATGTGACAAAAACACAGAAGTCACTTTTCCCTTTGGGGGACAGTTACCCTTCCTCTGTTCCCTCCCTGTTCTGGGATAGTTCTACAAATAATGGAGATCCAAGGTGGGCTTCTTCCTCTCAGGGGGCTCAGACTCTGCCTGTTGGCAACAGGAGGACTCATCTGCCCTAGTCTGGCTTAGACCTTTCAAATGCCCTCTCTGTATGGTTCTGTTCACTCCTGAGCCCTAGACTGAACATTCACGGAAGGTATAGCCCATTTCTACTTAGTTCTTGGGCTGGCATTTGGAGGATGGCCCCTAGTGGAGGAGACTAAGGAGATGAGACAGCTCACAAAGTGTTGTGTGGGATCCTGGACCAGAGAAAAGACAGGAGAAGGACTATGGGGAGACATGAATAAGTGTGCGAGCAGTTTCTAGAATGCAGCAACAGCACTGGAGGAGGGCTGGAGCCAGTCAGAGTGGGGCCCACATCACTGAGGTTTCCTTTCTTTTCCCCTCCTTGTAAGTCTTCATTTACTTATTAAAATCTCAAGGGGAGGGGGAAAAGGAGGATTGAGGAAGGAAACAGTTCAGATAATGCTTTGAAAATATATAAAGGTATTAACTATTGGTGTCTCAGGTACAGGGAGGGAGGTGGGGCGAGTGGTGTAGGATGCAGAGGAGGACCACCAAGAGCTGTGTGCATGAATGTTTCTATCACTTTGAATCTCACTATGATGTATAACTGCAATGAATTCATAAAAGTATAAAAAATAATAATGTACAAAAACTCAGGCTCAAGGGGTTATGTGGTATTAAACAGTGGATTATACACTATGATCTAAAAAGTTGCTGGTCAAATACTAGTAGGTAAGAGAATACTGTGCCAAAGGATTGAGCTTATTTTAAGGTCAAAACACGTTTTATATCCAGCTGTGTCATAATCTATGCTGCGGCCGTTCACCAGTCTTCCTTGCATTGAATCGCTTTACATTATCACTGGAGGAATCAGTAGGATAGCTGGTTATTTACTGGAAGTTTCAAAAGCTGACAAAATCACTGCTTGAGGTCCCAGTCTTCAGGGTCACTGGCTTCTGGATTCAACATTAGCCTCAAAAATACTTGTACAAGCTGGGTGTGGAGGCGCATGCTTGTAATCCCTGTACTTGGGAGGCTGAGACCGGAGGATCCAGGTTCGCGGCCAGCCTCAGCTACTTAGTGAGGCCCTCTGCAACTTAGTGAGACCCTGTTTCAAAATAAATAATTAAAAACTAGGGCTGGGGCTGTAGCTCGGAGGTAGAATGCCCCTGGGTTCAATCCCCAGTACCAGAAAAAAAAAATACTTGTACAAATGTGGCCATGACATGGTACCCAAGATTAGAGAGCTGAGCTTCTGGTTTGGTTTTTAATATTCAGAATGGCTGCTCTTGGCCCAGACTAGCTCACACTGCCTTCTGATTTCACAGCATGGAGGAATGGGAAGGTGATGCCCCTTTCTGGGGACGGGGATGTGATGTGATTAGAACAGGGTTTCTAAATCCCACCCCAGTGCTAAATGTCATACAACAAGAACAAAGAGTTCCATTCCCTGTCATTTCCGGCGGGCATCACTTGCTGGGGTCTTTGAATGTGTATCCCCAGTTACGATCCTAGTTCTCTGTCTTTGTGTCTTCAGACATTCTCTCCATGAGAACACCTCGCTGCCTTTACGCAACTGTTTGTCAATCTAGGAATTCTGTTTGGAGCTGGAACCTTCCCGCCCCCATGGGAGCAGCCACCCTGCAAGCTGCCAGGAAGGGCAGGGAGGAACCAGGAGACCGACGGGGAGTGAGGGGACCCAGTCACCCAGGGCAGGGCCCTGTGCCTGCTAACTAACAGGATCTGGAAGACAAAAGCAACCTAAAGAAAATGAAACAACACCTGCTAAGGTGAAGAAGAAGCAGAAAACTGCAGTTCTGAGGATCATCAGACGTAACAGCCTCACATCTGGAAATACTGTGGGTAACTGGGCCATTTCCACTCTGCTACCCTGGGCTCATCCACTCTCCAGGAGCTGGATCCTGGGACAGAACTGTGTCCCCAGCACCCCCGAGGCCCCCTGCCTGGCTCCACGCAGTCCTTACCTCTCCAGCACTGTGAAGCTGCTGAGCGATGCGCCTAAGGTCCTCCTCGCTGGCCAGGGGGTTCAGCTGGTCCTGCACGTCGTACACAAACTGCTGCAGCGACATCAGCTGGTTGGGCCCATTGAGCTTCCTCCAGGAGGGCAGTGTGGAGATGATCTTCTCACACAGGTGGGTCATGGGAGGGCAGCCCTAGAGCGTGGAGGAGGGACAGATTAGCTGCCACTCAGCTGCGGGTGCAGGGGGAGATGAAGCCATTTATTCACGTGCGCTGACTCCATGAGTGAGCTGGCACTCTGCTGGTGGGGCACTGGGATGGTTAGTGTTTTACCAGTGCCTTTAAGCAGAATCTGTTTCTCAAATATACAGTGTTGTAGAGGCTTATCAGTTCTATCCATCATGCTAAACAGATGGCGAATCTTTCCAATGATGTTTTTGGAATTGTGAACTCAATCCACTAAGTAATGTTCATCAACTCCTGATGTTTTATCCCCCTTCCCTTTCTTTACCCACTCACTCACTGAGAAGTAACTATTCAGTCGGGCAATGGCCGTGCTAGGGACAAAGAGAGCGGGAAACAGTGAGTCTCATCACTGACCTTCGTAAACAGGTATTATTCATGGGGACTGTGGTTGAAATGCTATTTCACATGAATCCAATTCTTGGTAACTGATTTGAAATGGGTGTTTAACCTTTTAGGTTGGTTAAATAAACCAGCCCATGTTGCAGGTTCATAGAACCGACACGCCATTCTGAATAGGAACCACCGGAGCCACACAGCACCGCATCGCTGCTAGGCAGCCCTTTCACACCATGCTTTCCATATCTGCTCGATTCCACTCCTTCATCAAGAGGCAAAATTCTCAGGGATGAAGGCAGTTCCCTTGGGGGCTCCACCTGCCTGATCTCAGGAGTTGGGAGGGGCATGTGCGAAGCCGCTGGTCTGCCTCAGCCTGGCTCACCATCCTCAGGATTCCCTGTGCCCGGGGAATAGGCTCTGACCGAACCCGGGAGCGCTGGGCCCTTCACAGGCTACTGTTTGCTCCCAGATCAATGCCTACTGGTTTCTGGGACCAGATTCCCAGAGACCTGCCAGATCACCACCATCTGCCAGCTGTGCTGGGGTATGGGGGGCACCCTGATAGAAAAGCAAGGGGATCTGAGGAATGGGAGCCTGGCTCGGCCCCAGTGTGGTGATGTGCATGGCGAGGGAACCTTTAAGAGGTGGGGCCTAGCCAGGCAGAGCCTGGTGTTGCAGGCTTGGGGTTCTAGAAGGGAAGATAGATCAGAGGCGAACCCAGTGGGCAGGGGAGGGGATGCACCCCTGCTGGAGTCTAGACTCAGGCATGGCTGGAAGGAACATTCCTAAGAACAGTTTAGCATTTTTTCCATTTATCAGGTTTTTCCATTTCTTAGCAGTTTTGGAGAGCCTTTTTGCACATTATGGATTAAGCCAATGTCAGAGGCATTGAGAATTTTTCCCCTAATTTCAATTTTTAACTTTGTTCATGAATTTTTTCTGGCCATGTTTTTAAAATGTGTTTGTTGTTAAACAGGTATACTTCACTGGAAAGTTTCTAGTGTTTTTTACTTTGCTTTCAAAGGTTTTCTCAGTCCCAAGTTCTTTTAAAAATACTTTCTCCAAAATTTCTGTTCAAGATACTTACTTTTTTGTATTTTCACATTTAAAAGCTTTGATCTATTGATTTTTGGGTTATGTAGTCAGTAGGATAGTGTGACCTTATTTTTTTTTTTTTTTTAGGAAAATAATCAGTTGTGTAGGATAACTTATTAAGTAAATGTTTTCTCCCCTAAATTAAAATAACATTTTTACTGTTAAATTTCTATAGATATTATGATTTATGTAGACACTCTCTAAGCTGTTCTTATTTAATTTTATTGATTATAGAGCCTTTATAATATGTTCTATTTATCCTTCCATTGAAATTTTAAGATAAAAACCCCAAATTCCATTCAGATGTCAACTGAAATTGTATTAAATTTATGGAACTTGGGAAAAATGAACATTTATTCATATCTTACCTGCAGCAAGAACACAGTCTCATTCCATTTGTTCTCATCTATTACCTGATGTTTTTTTGATTAAATTTTTTAGTGACTGTTTTTCTACTTCTACTGAATTTTCTAAACATGTCCCTTAATAAATTTTGTTAGTGACTGCTGTTCTACTTTTCTGAGTTTTCTAAACATCCCACAATAAAGCACTTTAGAATTGCTTGTGTAAGCTGGGCGTGGTGGCGCATGTTTGTAATCCTAGTACTTAGGAGGCCGAGACTGGAGGATCACAGGTTCGTGGCCAGCCTCAGCTACTTAGTGAGGCCCTCCACAACTCAGTGAGACCTTGTTTCAAAATAAAGAATAAAAAATATAAAAATAGGGCTGGGGGTGTAGCTCGGAGGCAGAATGTCCCAGGGTTCAATCCCTGGTACTGCAAAAAAAAAAAAAAAAAAAAAAAAAAAAAAAAAAAGAAAAAAAGAATTGCTTGTGTAGTTCATAGAAAGAAATTTTCTATTTAAACAAACCAGGAAAACTGAGAATTTCACAGTCTCAAGTAGTCCACCTTTGCCTTTAACAACCCTCCATCTCCAACTACTTCCTGTTTCTGTCTTCCTGCCTCACCCCAGAGCAATAGGATAGTGCTAAGTCTGCAGTCCCCTAGTCCTGGGTCCTACTGCAAAGACATTCCCTGAAAACCAAACCAACCAGGAGGGCAGCACCCTGGTCATTGTTGGTGACAGCGAAGGCTGGCTCCGGGCCCCTCCAGGAGATACTTACTGAGACAATCTGACTCCGAATTTCTTGCAGGTGATTCCGAAGTACCTTTATGTCCTTAGACCCAGAAGCCCCGGCATCCAGCACAAACAGCTTATTGGAAATATGAAGATCGTTCCCAAACCTAGGGCAAGATCAGAAGACTCATCAGCCCTGAATCAACTGCACCGGCTCGGCCCCAGTGTGGTGATGTGCATGGTGAGGAACCTTTAAGAGGTGGGGCCTAGCCAGGCAGAGTGGCACACGCCTGTAATTCTCGTACTTGGGAGGCTGAGACAGGAGGATAGCAGGTTTGAGGCCAGTCTCAGCAACTTAGTGAGACCCTGTTTCAAAATAAAAAATAAAAAGGGCTGGGGGTATAGCTCGGAGGTAGAACACCCCTGGGTTCAATTCCCAGTACAACACACACACGCGCGCGCACACACACACACACACACACACACACACACACACGAGGTGGGGCTTAATTGAATGTGATTAAGGTCACTGGAGTGCTAAACTCTAAATGGATTAATGTAGCTTTCACGGGCTCCCAGTTAGTCCTCATGAGATGATGGTTATAAAAGAGGGAGCCTGACCCCTGAGTCTCTCTCTGGCTTCCTCTTTCTGCAGGTAGTCTCTTCCTCTCACATGGACTGCCATCATGGTGCTGTCTGCCATGATGCGACACAGCCAGGGAGGCCCTCGCCAGAACTGAGGACATGCTGTTTGGACTTTCTGCTTCAAAACTGCAACCTAAACAAACCTCTCTTTTTTATCAGTACCCAGTCTCTTGCATATCATTATAGCAACAATGACAAAAAACTAACACAGATTAAAAGTAAACATTTATTTTGACCTCCGATTCTGTGTCCACCCACATTTAATAAGTGATCCAAAGACTTGCAAATAATGCTTGAAATGCACTCTGATCTACTCTGTTCTGTTCCGTTCCTTTCCATCCTGTCCCATTATAGAAAAAGTTGGTCAAGATCCCCTAAGTAATTTCATGACCCACTAGTGGTTGGTAACTCATATGTTGAGAAATACTGACGAGTGCTATGGTGGCAATCATGAAAAAACCTGAAAGTTAAAGCAACTAACAGGAGTGAGCTCCGGGCAGCGGTGCTGGGAGGTGAGGGAAGAAGCGAGAGGGGGGCTGCTGCTTTTATCAAGTGCTCTTCGTCTCTGTTTGCGTTGTTATGTGTGCTCATTGCTTTGGTAAGAGTGAGACATACAACCAAAAGATCAACCCAGGAAGAAAAGCCTTTCGTTCCTCTGTCTGGGTCCCGTGGTGACTCTGCTGCACTTTCCCACCGCGACTGGCTCCCTGGGCACGATGCTCCCTGGGCTGGAGACTGTACCTGTTCCTGATCTCTTTCAGCAACGACGTGTCCTTGTCATATCCGAACTCGCCTCCAGCTGGCCGAGGCACATTCATGATGTCGGCGTGGGTGGCCACCAGGACAACTCGGAGAGGGTTCTTCAGCTTGCCGCCAAAGGCTGGGGGCAGAGAGCGAACCGTGTCAAGAGGTGAGTCGTACCTGGCTGACCCTCCTGCCCAGTGCGGGGACATGTTGGCCTCATGCCCAAGCCGTCTCTCCAGATGATGTGCAGCCCTGTGCCCTCGGTGCAGTTCACCCCTAAAAGGCCCTGGGCCCAGGTAACAGCAAGACCTCAAGGAAGGTTCTCAGCCAGGACCGACCCAGCACTCCCTCCAGATAGCCCTTGCTGTGTGAGGGGAACACTTCACCTCTGAAAAGGGGACGTGCTTCATGGGACCAACGAAAGCTCTCAGCTCTCTAAACGCAACACACCACAGGGATGACTCAGAGAGAAGCTGTCTACAACTCACACGGACGCCTCTCGCTTAGGGGAACGATGAAACAGAAAACGTGACAAAGGAGAAAGACGGAGGCAAAAGTGGCTGCACCCTGGGGGGATGAAGCCCAATTAATTTTATTATTCTATGTTTTTCTGGAAGGAAAAATTGACTGCTGAGTACTGCACTTCCCCCAGGAAAGGCTGCTTTTCCCGTTGTTCGCAAAGAACAAAAGAAGTGATTCCATGTTATCCCTTCCTCTGAGTATAACCTCAGGTTACCTGGTCCCTTTTCTCCATTGCTTGATGGATCTGCTCGTTCTGCTGCCAAATTATGGGCCCTTTTGGGAAAGGGGCAGGAGCTGTGGAAGGAGGATTCCACTTTGCACCCAGAAAAAATGGCCACAGCTCTGATGTGCAGAAGGAAGTGAGAAATGGTGCTCAAGGAAGGGCTCAGAACTGGGCCTTTGAGACAGGAATATATGATGGAGAGACAAAAACTCCCTGCAGAACACAGTGACCGGCTGAGCTCCAGGAAGCTTCCCCGAGCGGACATTGGGAAGCCACTGCTGCGAGCCACACGCTGTAGGGCGTGAGCCTGGCCCGTGGCTGTGTGAGGCCAGCAGTAAAGGCAGGAGCAGAGCAGGAAGGACGCTCACTCCCCTGGGGGCCCAGCTCACCTATGGGTTCCTCAACTGGGACCAGTGACTTCAGGAAACTGAGCCAGAAAATCACTTGGTTAAGCTGGATCTCATAGGGTTCTTCTAGACTAAAAACGATGACGTGGATGGACGTGGGGTCATTTGCAGCAAAATAGTCATAGCAGCAGAAGTACACGGGATTTCCAGAGAACTCCCAAACGCTGAAATCCCCAACTCCTACAGAGAAGGAAAAATAAAAGATTACAGTCATGAAACACCACCACCAAACTTCAATAATATTTTTTCTTGGCACTCTAGGGATTCTGTAGCAACATCCACAGAATTCATCTGCATATTCACACACCTACTTAAGTACAGATACACATATGCAATACTTACATACGTATAGCATGTATACCTGTGTCTGTTTCTCTACTTCTGTCTGTATCTGCTTGTCTCTTCTAAATACCTTCAACAGGATATCTGTAGCTATGTCTACATCATATCTACTCATAATACTCTGGGGAGGTATACATGAGAATGTTATATGTATATGCATTGTATACACACACACACACACACACACACACACACACACACACAATTTTTTCCCCCTTTAAATACTGGTATAGAAAGAATGTGATCCATCTGGGGAGAGAATAAAGAGTCATCCTATTCGATTACAAAGAAGCATGAGCAGGGCATTCATAACCACACAGTTCACATCCTTAATATACACGTATTCTATTTCTACTTACAGAGTTTACTCCTGACAAAGAAGGAGTTGGGGAGCAAACTGCTCCCTTTGTCCCAAAAGTCAGGAGAAAATAAACGAGAGATCGTATAAGAAAAGATTCCATGTCCTAAAATAAGTATAAATTATATTTGCCAAAAGAAGGAGTATAAAATACTATGTGTAAAAGTCACTATGAGCCGGGTGCAGTGGCACACACCTGTAATCCCAGTACTTGGGAGGCTGAGACAGGATCACAGGATCAAGGACAGCCTCAGCAACTTAGCAAGAACCTCTTTCAAAATAAAAAATAAAATAGGGCTGGGGGTGTAACTCAGAGGTAGAATTCCCCTGTGTTCAATCCCAGTACCTGTCCCCCCAAAAAAGCCACTATGAAATGTAAATTAATTTTGGGTACAGAGTGACCATTTTGGCCCTCCTCGGTTGAATGAGGGACCTGCTTAGGTTGGTCATAAGGGAGCAATGTAGAACTAAAGTGCAGCTCTGGATGTGGAACATGTGGGGGGCCTGTGAAGAGGTGGGCTCCCTCAGATGGGATCAGGGTTAACCAAGGGTCAAAGTTCAGGGGTTGCTTTCCACACTGCAGCTGTGGGTATGGCTGGTGCCCCAGAAATGTCTATGAGGAGATTCTGACTGGGAGTTCCTAAGGCACCTGGGTCTCCCAGTGACCATCTAGACCCTTGGATATGCAACACCCCACCCCTCCACCAACATCCCACCAGGACAGTGCCACCCACTCCCAGACCTCTGGGGCTACCTCGCAGGCCCCTGGTGTTACAGGATTGGAAGGCTCGTTCACCTAACAGTCCCCCTTGGTGCTTATTCTGAGCCAAAAATCATGTAGTCATTCCGTGATGTCTAAAGGTCTTTCTACAGCCTTCTCTTGGAGCACCAGGGGTGGCCACCCTCTAATCTGGCAGCTCAGGCCTAGTGTGGAAAGTTCTGTAACAGAAATAGGTCCTCTGAGTGCTGGGGGCCCAACTTGGGGTGGGGGTGGGGCTGTGGTAAAGGCAGGGACAGTGGGGCCCAAGGATAAGCTTCTCCTTTCTCTGTGCTGCCAGGGCCAGCTCTGTTCTGGGAGCCAGGAGGACACTCAGCTTTTAAGGGAGCAAATACAAATGGACTGCAATTATAGTCATCAGGGTCAGAGGTTCTCAAAGTGGGGTCCCCAGACCAGCAGCAACAACATCTCTGGGGAATCCTAATGACGTGGAGCCCTAGGAGGGCCCAGCAGTCTGTATTGTCACGAGCCCTCCAGGAACTTCTCAGGCATGCTGATGTTTAATAACCATGGCTTTAGGTAATAAACACTGAGTATTCTGTTTTTGACTTGGTATAGGGTTAAGATCAGGGCCTACATGGTGATAATCCCAATTGCTAAAACCTCTCCATGCCAGACATTATACCAAGCCCTTTAGTATGTATACATCAGCTCATAACAGCCTCGTAGCATCTTTGTGAGGTTGCATTATTGTCCCCTGCTATGGAATGGAAGTGGTCTGTCTCCCAGGGATTCATGACCTGGAGGCTTGCTCCCAACACGCTCGTATTAAGAGGTGATGGAGAGGTGAGGTACAGTGGAAGGTGGGTTAGTTCCCGTGAGAGTGGGTTGTTATAAAAGAGCAAGACTGGTCCCTCCCTGGTCTCTGGCTTCCTTTCTCACCACGTGACCTCTTTCACGTGCAAGTGTTCCTACCATGCTTCTGTCTGCCATGTTGTGACACAGCCAAGGGGGCCCTCACCAGAGGTTGAACTGATGGGGCCACTGGATCTGGGACTTTTAGCCTCCAAAGTTGTAAGCTAATTAAACCTCTTTTCAAGTACTAGCATCAAGAATTTTGATATAGGAACAGAAAATGGAGCAATATAGGAAATCAGTACCGAGGAGTAGGGTCATTGCTGTAACCACACCTGAAAATGTGGAGTTGGATTTGGAACTGGGTGACAGGCAGTGGCCGGAAAATTGTGGAAGAGTAGCCTAACGGACAAATAGAGCCCATTTTACAGGTGCAGACACCAAGTCTCAGGGAAACCAAGCAGGTTGTCCGAGGCCACACAGCAAGTTAGGAACAGTTTCAGGATAGAATCTGGGTGTTCTAACCTCAAGCTTCGACCCTCAGCTCTGAATTGTCCCTCACAAGGCAGAGGACTCCTGTTTCATTGAGTTGGGACCACTTGGGACCACTTGGGGGCCCTGCATGGAGAACACAGTGGTGTGCTGGTTGAAGGAATTTTTCAGTGGGAAGGCTTAAAGCTTTACTCCACTGGAAATGCTTGAGAGGAAAGAACACATTTAAAATTTTGCCTTTGGAGCCGGGCGTGGTGGTGCACCCTTGTATTCCCAGTACTTGGGAGGCTGAGACCAGAGGATCCGTGATCACCGCCAGCCTCGGCTACTTAGTGAGGTCCTCCGCAACTTAGTGAGACCCTGTTTCCAAATAAAGAATTAAAAAAATAGGGCCGGGGGTGGAGCTCGGAGATAGAATGCCCCTGGGTTCAATCCTCAGTATTGCAAAAAAAAAAAAAAATGCCTTTGGAAAAAACTTGCCTCTGTGTATACCACAGCATTAGCTAAGGCTCTAGGTGGATTTCACAATCATCTTTCTCGTACGTGGTCCATCAAATCACTAGTGGGGTCTGCTCTAGGAGACTTCCCATCTAAGCCAGGGTTCAGTTCTGCTTTTAAAAAGGTATTAATTTACTCCCCCGTCATTTACGAAGCACCTATTAAGTGCCAGGTGCTTTCCTAGGTGCTGATGATACCCCAGTGTTTAGTTTTACGTTTTTAGGGGTATTAGCCAGCTGTGTTTCAGTCCTGGGTCACTCCCAGTACCAGTTTCTGTTGGATTTTCTTCTGGATGAGACAGACACCACCTGGGACAAGCTCTCAGGGGAGTGCCTTGGGAGGAAACCTTCAGCCTTCCCTTCGGGGCAGGCAGGGCATACCATTCAAGTAGGCATTCTGGATGTCGATGGCCTTGGTGGACTGGTCATCGGCTGAGCAGTGCGCGTGGTGAGACGGGGCCACGAACACCTCCAGCATCCCTTTGGTGAGGCCCGGCTCGAACATCATGCTGCGGCTCCTCACGCTCACGTTCTCACAGCCCGGGTACAGGTTGTTGATGCTCACGGAGACTGCGGGCCAGAGAGGAAGGAGTGAGACTGGAACAGGGCAGTGCGTGCGCCTGCTCCGCCCTCCCAGTCTCGCCCGTGTTTCCTTCCCAGAACTCCTCCATCCCCACCTGCCACGTGTGCTTATTGCCCAGTGTTGACTGTTTCTGCAGACCCACCTAGTGTCCTGCTCTAGTCCAGAGAGCCTGGCCTTATGGACGGCTTCCCCAGGCCCACTTGCCATTTGGTTTCTGCTTAGGGGCAGCCAGCGGGGAGCTCAGGCAGGGCAGGAGAGAAAGGCCTGGTATTTCCTGCCTTCTCACTTCCTGCTGCTTCTCCGAGTAGTCCTGCCTCTCTGCAGGACTCTAGCTCCCCTGGTGCAGACTCTCCTCAGAGCCCCAGCACCTCCAGACCACTTGGGGTTCTGCTTCTTCTCTTTCCAGCCCCAGGGTGGCAATGGCTTCCCTCGGATGTCAGTCCCCGGGTGCCTTACCATCTCTCCTACATCCCCTTGAGTTTTGCCCGAGACTCTCTGGGGGTCCCTCCACCAGGACCCTGACTGACACAAGTGAGCACTACTCTTATACACTGAAGTTATTCTGGGTTGAATGTAAAATGATTTTAAACAGTAGTAGCCACAGCATTCAACGACGCCGAGTCGCACGGCAGGAACATTCTGAAACCCCCTTGGAGGCCTTTCAGCTGCTCCGGCCTCAAGTCTCAATCTGTGGCATTATGACTTTAGCATCTCTTCAGGAAGGGTTGACCTTCTCTTTCAATAATGAGGGAGTGGGCAACAGTTGCAGGCAGAGTTTAGTCACTCTGTGTGCTGTGAATTGTGTTTGTTTTGACCTCTTTTGTTTCCCATTTATGGCAAGGAATTAACCTTTCAAATCAATGTATTTCAGTAAAGTAAGAAAGTGAGTGAGTTTAAAGACACTATTATGTAAATAGTGATGGTGGCAAACAGGGATGGGGAGTACCCATACCTTTGAATAACAAAGTCTGGGTACCCTGCGTATGGGAATAGAGCCTGTACTTCCTCACAACTTCAACCTCATTGGTTGGTGGCCTTCCTATCAATCTAACACATGATGAAGACAGAAGCTGTCAGTCTGCTTCAGGGCTGTGGCTCCAGGCCTGGCCTGCTTTGTAAGTATTTGGTGAACAAATGCATCCAATGAGCAGAGCTGTACCATACAGAGCCTTTGCTTCATGATTAGTAATGATAGACACTTCAGGTTACAAAGAGATGACCGATGACAATTTCACCTGGACAGTCTGACTTTCCAAACTGGCGATCCAAATGCTAAGGCAATTCCTTATTTAAAGACCAAACAAGCCAGGCATGGTGGCGCATGCTTGTAATCCTAGTACTTGGGAGGCGGAGACTGGAGGATCCAGGTTCGCGGCCAGCCTCCACAACTTTGCGAGACCCGGTTTCAAAATAAAGTATAAAAAAATAGGGCTGGGGGTGTAGCTCGGAGGTAGAATGCCCCTGGGTTCAATCCCTGGTACCGCAAAAAAAAAAAAAAAAGACCTAACAATTGACTCAGGACATGGATGATGAGAGTTTCTAAAGGCGAGAGCAAGGAGGAGAAAACTGGACAGTGGGGGGGGGCAGGGTTGTGTACAAGGAAAGGTGGAAGATCAGAGGAAGGGGTTTATATACATTTTATTCTGATTATAAAAGTATAAAACTCGGTGAACAGGGATGTGAGGAGAAAACACGATGGCACATGCCTCGAGGACGTCGTGGTCGTCACACCAGGGTATTTCTCTGTAGATCACTGGTCCAAGTCTCACAAGAGCTCTGGGGACTCCCAGGAATGGGTCTGTCCATTCCCCTGTGTCACAGCACCTGTCGGGACGGCCATGTCAGGAGCAGACCGTGTTTAGTGGCCTCTGGGCTCGTGCTTGCCGAGGTCAGGCAATGTCTGGTGAGTGGACATTATTTGCGGACCTCGGTGATAGTTTTCATGGTGAGGACAAAAGGTTTGAACTGGGTTTGTATAGAACATCTATGGTCAGGAGCCACAGAGTGAAAACTTTGTTTTGTTTTTGCTAACTACTGCCACCCAGTGGCAGTGAGAGGCAGAGCCCAGTGGAGAACCCACTTTGGCACCAGGGTCAGAAGCGACTTCCTGAGCGTGCTGCTCTCTGCTGAGGACAGGGACAGCTTCTCGCTGCTCCTCTCATGCGGTTGGGCACTTTCCTTCATCCCGGGCTGTGGAGCTGAGTGTGGCACGTTGCAGGCAGAGGACAAGCGAGCGTGGCTTCACTGGAGGTCGCGTCTCCAAGGCCCAGTGTCAGGCCAGCGCGTGAACTCAGAATCCTCCCACGCCACGTCCCACGACAGGGCTCTCAGAGTTTGTCCAAGGGGAATAATGCAGTCCTGCCTCCACCCACCTCTAGCCCTGCGTTGCTCACTCCACAGAATCCTGAGGACGACGGGGCTTTGGCGGGAGACCGGGCAGTGTGGTGGGCTGCCGTGAGCAGGGCAGGCCACACTCCACTGAGCATGACGCTCCTGGCTGGGAGCGCGCAGCCTTTGCCTCCAGGGTGTTCATGAGAAGGGCGGTGGCACAGGGCCAAAATTCTTAAAGCGAACAAAACTTCCTACTGTCCTAGTGACAGACATGTCCCATGTGGGCATCTCTCCCATGGGAAGGAACAAGGCCCGGCTAGGCGGGTGCAGCAGTGCCACTCTGAGGTGACAGCGCTGCTGTTTGTGGAGTCAGACGCCCTCCTAGAGGCACACACTCAGGGGGGCCTTTCCCAGGGTGTCTATGAAGTCATGGTGACTTCCGTTCCCCAGCATGCACGATCTGCTGCCAGAGCCCCAGCTCTGCTCACCTGCATTCATGGGGTCTTACGTTTGAGCCCTGCTCTGCTGTTAGGAGAATGAACACATTGTAGTGCCCAAGAAGTGACCAGTGACCTGCTCAGCTCGAGCTGGTGACGTCTTCTCTGGGTTCAGCTCCCGCTCCCAGCTGTGACTCCTGCGGCAGCTGGCTGGACTTGAGGCTACAGGTGCCACCACCAGGACACACTGTCTCCACCAGGGCAGGAGGAAGAAATGCTGTGGGGCCTGTGGGCACAGCTCCTACCTCTTACCTGGCCACAGGCAGGTGCTGGATTTAATGACAGAATCTCGCTACTTCAGGGACTGTTTCGACAAACACTCTGGCATTAAGAAACACAGGTCGCTATGGGTTAGACACCTCTCTGTCCGGGTATAGGCCCTCCCAGAGGCTACCTGGCTTTGGCCAGACTTACCTGGACCCAGCTCACCTTTCACACTGATCAGGTGGAAACTGAGCCCAGGGATCCCACATTCCAGGGCATGCCTGCTCCAAGTGGACTGCCCTTTGTCCACTGAAATACTGTGTGGTTACAGAACAGAATTTCACACATGTGGACAGATGTGTGCTGCCTTCTCGCTCCCACTCTATTGATTCCTGGAGCTGGGGTGGGGATAGGGGATATAGAACCTGTCCCTCTCGATGGGGTACCTGCCCTCCCCTCCAACCACTGCCAGGCAGGAAGATGAATCCTGTGTGGACAACACTTCCAATTTCCCACAAGAAGCCAGATACTCCGGTTTTTAGGTGAGATCTCTTGATTTAAATACCCACCAGTAATTCATTTTTTTTCCTCCCCTCCCTGATGCTGAAGAGAACATGCCGGCTTGTCAGGACAGGCACCGGCGGCTGGTCCTCTAGGCAACCAGACCGCATGTCTCTGGGCCTTCGGTTACTTCCCTGTGAAATGGGTTTATGACTTGACCTCCCGGAGTCAGAAAATCAAGTAAGATGACCCACGTACGGCACCTGGAGCCCAGGTTGGCATGAGCGGCACTCATCCCACAAGCTCCTTCTCGCGGGTCTTCTTGCTCCCACGTGCTCGGCACAGACGTGTGATTTCTGTCTCTCCAAGAGGCAGCCACCTTCAAGCTGGGCAGCCTTTTGGGGTTCCCTTTGCCTTCTCCCGTTCCTTTCCGGCATGTATTACTTTATTAAGACTTGAAAATCCCCAGTGGGCTTCGCCAGGGTTGAGCTTCCTGAGTGAACGACGAGGGTTAGCTCCCAGGAGGGAGGGAGCACAGGGAAGGTTCCTTCTGGAAGCAAAGTCAGCACTTCTGAGATGACAGGACACTGTAAGGTCCCTAAAGAATGGAGTCCCATGGGACACACTCAAGGGCAGCCTTTGCCCTCCGTGCTGTCCTCTTGGAGAAGCCGGGCTGCCTCCTTGGTGGAGGTAGAAATGGCAGGATTTGGCTAGAGAAGGCATTTCTGAGCTCAGGGTTTCCAAGAAGACAGCCTCTCACTGGACCTGCCGTGGCTCTGCTGAGAAGCTGAGCCACAGCTTCCGCTCCAGGTGTAGATCGTCCCCCCAGGGACTTCTGTCACAGCACCCGGCGACCCAGGTCTCTCCAAGCACCAGCCGAAGGACATGGTTACATGGTTGCATATGGCAAGCCTTGGTGACCGTGACCAAACTGAACTGGATTTTTTTTTTTTTTTGCGGTACCGGGGATTGAACCCAGGGGCATTCTACCTCCGCGCTACGCCCCCGGCCCTATTTTTTATACTTTATTTTGAAACCGGGTCTCATGAAGTTGCAGAGGGCCTCACTAAGGAGAGAGAGAGAGAGAGACAAGGAGAGAGAGAGAGACAGAGAGAGAGAGAGAGCAAGAAAGCTGAGGCTGGCTGCGAACCCGGATCCTCCGGTCTCCGCCTCCCAAAGTACTGGGATTACAAGTGTGCGCCACCATGCCCAGCCCTTATTCTTTATTTTTGAAACAGGATCTCACTAAGGTTGCGGAGGGCCTCACTAAGTAGCTGAGGCTGGTTGTGAACCTGGATCCTCTGGTCTCAGCCTCCCAAGTACTGGGATTACAAGCGTGCGCCACCAACTGGATTTTATCAGAGGCCTATGTCAGAGGCTAGATGTGGAAACTGACCAGAGGGGAGAGGTGTGGAGAGGTCACTTCTAAGGGATGTTTGAACAGGTAAAATGTATTCCCTCCTGTGCCCCTGGCATACAGCTGGTGCTCAATAAATATTAGCAGTGTGCACTAGCAATATCATCACCTACTAACTACAAATCCATTTCGGTTGTTTTAATTGCATTGCTGGGATCTGAGAAACAAAGCTGAGAGGGACCAGAAAATCTCAGCCTACTGTTCCCAGCTACTAGCGCTCCCCAGACAGCCTTCGTCATTGAGAGAGGAAAGACATGGAGACACAAATTCAAAATATTTGTTTCATCCTGGAAAACCACTATGACACACCTCTGTAATATCACGTACAGAAAACGAATCTGAGGCACACGTTTTCGAAACTGACATTTTAGGAATTTCTCTATTTTGGGGGGAATGGTAGTGGGGATTGAACCCAGAAGTATTCTAAGTTTTTTTTAAATTATTAATTAAAAAAACTTAAACAGGGTCGCCAGGCATGGTGGCGCACGCTTGTAATCCCAGTACTTTGGGAGGCGGAGACCAGAGGATCCAGGTTCGTGGCCAACCCCAGTGCGCATGCGCGCGCGATTGATCGATTTATCGATCTCTCTCTCTCCTCTCTCTCTCTCTGTCTCTCTCTCTCTCTCTCTCTCTACCTAGTGAGGCCCTCCGCAACTCCGTGAGACCTGGTTTCAAAAATAAAGCATAAAAAAAATAGGGCCAGGGGCGTAGCGCGGAGGTACAACGCCCCTGCGTTCAATCCCCGGTACCACAAAAAAAAAAAAAAGAATTTAAACAGGGTCTCACTAAGATACTGAAGGCCTTGCTATGTTGCTAAGGCTGGCCTTGAACCTGCAATCCTCCTGTCTCAGCCTCCCAACTACTGAGATGACAGGCGTACACACTGCACCCCGCTGGAAGGTCTCTATTAATTCTCTCCCTCTAAAGTGGGACTCTGGAGGGATAACACCCAATATTGTGGATTACTCTTGCTCACTGTGGGTGCTTCTGCCCTCAGGAGGGAAGGGCAACCCTGCAGTTCTGGGCGTGGATCCTGACGGCCCCTGCAGTGAATTGATAATCTCTGCAGATGGCAGGGAAGATGGCAAAGTCTGCTTCCCAAGGAGGGCAGATGTGACCAGTGAGACCAGCCGCTAAAACCACCGAGTCTTTGGGATCCACTAACCAACTTTGGGCTGAGCGGGAACGATGCTTCCTGGGGAACCCAATTTTGTTGCTCTGGGTTCTCACATGACTGGGTGTGCCCACTCTTCTCCAGGAAGAAAGCAGAAAGGCGAGTCCCCTCTAGGGGCTGGTATGGGATCTGTGCTGTGCCGGGACCTGCATTAGTCCCAGTCCCAGGGCAGAGTCCCTGAATAGAACACAACTCAATCCTGCAATGTGCACAGCTATGACTCTGGACCCTCGTGACTGTGATTTCAGTGAGGCTCTTTTCTGCTATGGCCGGGGCAGCGTGCCATCGCTGGTCAACAGCATGGTGGACATGAGGCCAACGGCCAGTGAGAACCATGTTGAAAGCCATCCAGATCATGGGATCTGATCATCCATAGCAATGACCAAGGTAGAAGAAGTTTTCATCCATGACCTTGACCTGTCAGAGGAGACAGCGCCACCTGGGGGCTCCTACCTGTGGGCTTGGTGGCCAGGGGCGAGGGTGGGAACCGGGTGGAGCTGGTGGAGGAGAGCCTGGGCCGGCGCCTTCGGAAGAAGCTCCGCAGCAGCCCACACTTGAGAGACTCCACCAGGGTGGTTTTCCCCGAGCCGGAGTGGCCGAACAGCTTGAGCTTGATTCTCGGCTGGAGGTTCTGCGTGGGCCGGAGCTGCTGGATGAACAGCCCTCGGTGTGTGTCCTGGACGCGGAGGAAAAGAGCCCGTGAGTCACAGAGAGGAGGAGGCTGAGTGGATTGCAAGGGACGGTTCCCGCCCGTCACCATCTGCACTTTATAGATACAGTATGCACAGGTTTGTTCTGTCTCCAATGAATTTTCTAAAAATTCTAGTAAAATTCACATACCATCAAAGTCGCCATTTTAAAGTGTACAGTTTACCAGTTCATATTCTTTTTTTTTTTGAGGTACTGGGGAGTGAACCCAGGGGCATTCTACCTCTGAGCTACACCCCCAGTCCTATTTTTATTCTTTATTTTGAAACTGGGTCTCACTAAGTTGTGGAGGGCCTCACTAAGTAGCTGAGGCTGGCCGCGAACCCGGATCCTCCGGTCTCAGCCTCCCAAGTACTGGGATTACAAGCGTGCGTCACCATGCCCGGCTACAGTTCACATTCTTAAAGAACATTTCCAAAGCTGTGCCAGCATCGCCGCTGTCTGGATGGGGAGCGCTCTCATCATGCCGAGGAAGCCCCACCTGTTAGCACTCTGGCCTCCCCCTCTGCTCAGCCCCAGCAACCACCGCTCTGCTTTCTGTCTCATGAATTTGCCTTTTTTCCTGGCATTTTGATGAATAACAAATTGGGTGGCGCATTTGTGAAGCCATCAATTTATTTATTTATTTATTTATTTATTTATTTATTTATTTTTTGCAGTGCCGGGGATTGAACGCAGGGGCGTTCTACCTCCGCGCTACGCCCCCAGCCCTATTTTTTTTTTTATACTTTATTTTGAAACCGGGTCTCATGAAGTTGCGGAGGGCCTCACTAAGGAGAGAGAGAGAGAGCGAGAGAGCTGAGGCTGGCCGCGAACCCGGATTCTCCGGTCTCCGCCTCCCAAAGTACTGGGATTACAAGCGTGCGCCACCACGCCCGGCCTGTGAAGCCATCAATTTAAACAAACAAACAAACAAAAAAAACCAGGATGAACCCTGTTTGAGCAGCTGGGGAAGCCTGTTCCTCTCTGTGTGGAGGGTCTGGTTCCCTGACCCCACTGTCATGGAAGAAGAGGGTGGGGAGAAAGGGCTTCACGAGACAGGAGACTACCTGTGTGGAGGGGCTGGAGGATCCAATAACCTGCTCACTGTCTACTTAGTCCTACAGGGAGAAGCAGGAGTCTCCCTCTTTTGGTTTGAATATAGAAGGTCCCCTGGAAACCTCATGTATTGGCAACGCAAAAATGTCCAGAGAGGAAATACATGAATTGGGGCTCTCATCTCATCAGTGGATAAATCCACTGTACACCAATAGTTTCAATGGATTTACTGGGTGGTAATTTAGGCAGGCAGGGCATGACTGGAGAAGGTAGGTCATTGGAAGTGTGGCTTTGGGGACTCTTTCTGTCCTTGGTTTCTGTCTCTCCTCTCAGCTTTCCGGTTGCCAGAAGATGAGGTATTGTCCTCTGCCACAGGCTGTGCCACCATGCTGTCTGCCTTGGAGTCAGCCACCTATGGACTATACCCTGAAACTGTGACCCAAATAACCTTTTTTTTCCTCTATGTTGTTTGTGTCAGGTATTTTGGTCACAGTGATGGAAACGAGGACTAAAACACTCCCCAACACAGAATCATTCACAGACTCACTCACTCATTTATCCATTTATCCTCAAATAAGAGGGACTCTCAGCTAGGTGTGGTGGTGCATGTCTGTACTCCCAGTACTCGAGAGGCTGAAAGAGGAGGATTGAAGGTTCAAGGACAGGCTCAGCAATATAGCAAGATTCTCAGCAACCTAGTGAGACCGTATTTCAAAACAAAAACCAAAAAGGTCTGGGAGTATAGCTTGGAGATAGAATGCCCCTGGGTTCAATCCCTGGTACACACACACACACATGCACGCACACGCACACACACACACACACACGCACACACACACACACACACAAGAGGGACTCTTGTGTGCTAAACCCAGTGCTGAGAACTGGAAGATTAAGACTCAGCCCAGATCCATTGCCTTGGAGAGATACAGACATAGGAATAATTTGACATCAAATATAACATTAGTGCTCTTAACAGGACAGTGCTGTCAAGGTGCTTGGGGCAGGCACCCAGACCCCGCCTCGAGGTCTGGGCAGTGGGGCATCCCTCATGTCTTCCTGGCTTCACCCTGTTCACATACCAGCCTCATTTCTACCACCTCCTGCCTGGCTCCCAGTGTTGCAGGCAGCCTGCAGTCTCTTCCTTCATCCTACCCAGGGAGATCCCCTCTGCTCTAGCCTCCCTTCCATGAACCCCACAAAACCAGTCTTGCCTGTCATCTTTTCCTGCAAGCCTCCTCCCCATGAGACTCAGGCCATGCATGGCTCTCCATCATGATGCCACCAGACTGTAGAATTATGTGGAGCTCTGTCCTCCTACACCAGGAGCCAACTCGAGGGTAGAGATGGCATGCCCAGCCAGGGCACTTACAGAATGCTCAATAAACAGCTGTTGTATAACTGACTTCACTCAGGGGGGACCCACGCAAGGGCATGTCAGTAAGATCATACACCTGACTGGATCATTTCTTCACTTCTAAATCCTGAGATGCTAATTTTCTGTTGATCTTTTCTAGCTGAGACACTGTTACGTTTTCCATTAACTGTGCAATTACAAACTCATATGATGCCACTGGAGACTCCAATTTTCCTAACCCCCATTTTGGATTTCTTTGCTGGGACCAGACCTTCTCAACATTCAGGGGTAACACTGCCCCCTAGTGAGCCCCTTGTTGAAAGCTGCAGTGGTATTTTTGGTTCTCAGGATATTGGGGGAATGCTACTGGTGCTAGATACTAGGTGTCCCAACAACATGTGCACAAAACGTCCCACACAGTGGAGAATATTCCCGGGTCCCTGTGACTTCTTAAAACCTGCTGAGCACTTATATAGGAAAAGACCCTGTTTATAACCGTCTGAGCCTAGGACTTAAGTGCATTTTACATGCAACCCAGAGAGTTTAGGCAGGACATGTTTTAATATACCCTAAATATTGCAAGATTGTGACTATCTTAATGGTGGTTTGATACATTTTCAAATGCTTTAGGTGGACAATGACTGCTTGTACCCTTACTTCTGAAAACTCTACTAATATGCTCTTGTGGCATTTGAGTTGCCTATCAGCTGTCCAGTTGTTGCCCATGGGAATTGCTTTCAGTAACCCTGGGGACAGGAGGAGGCTTTGCCTACACCACTAGTCTCATGCTCAAATCCCAGCATTTAAGTCCTGAGATATGAGGATCATGTTTCACTGTGAACATTCTAGTTAGGGCACTCTGTTTTAAGATGATCTGTGTAGATGTGTTCTCATGTGTGATTTTATATCAGGAAAGTTAAGAGGCATTACAAAAGGTATGTTGTGAAGTGTTGGGGCAGCTAGAGTTGGAACCCCCAGCTCTCTGGACAGTGATTGTAGAACATTCTGGTTTCTTCTAACCTCAAATCTCGACAGGTTCACCTACAAACCACCACAGAGGAAAGAAAGCTCTGGGTTCTATTCTAAAAGAGGTGCTCACTGGGGCAACACCGTGGGCTGGAAGAAATGGGGGGCTGGGGTTCTCGGCAATGCCCTCTACAGCTGTAGATAAGTCCATGTGGCCTGTGCACCACTGATCCTAGACTATTTAGCCTTCAGAGTTGGCCCTTCATCTTTTTTTTTTTTTTCAGTACCAGGGATTGAACCCAGGGGCGTTCTACCTCCGAGCTACACCCCCGGCCCTATTTTTTGTACTTTATTTTGAAAACGGGTCTCACGAAGTTGAGGAGGGCCTCACTAAGTAGCTGAGGCTGGCCGCGAACCCGGATCCTCCGGTCTCCGCCTCCCAAGTACTGGGATTACAAGTGTGCGCCACCACGCCCGGCCCCCTTCATCTTCCTTTGTAGTCGGCAGCCCTCTGCACACCCCATCATATGGGAGCTCCTGAGCTGCAGCCGCTCTGAGCTGACAGCACCCACCTTCCACCATGAGCAGCCCAGCGAGCCGATGAAAACGCTCTCCACCTATTCCACACACAGCTAGCTCACTCTCTGAAACCCTTCTACCAGCCAGTGTCTCTTCACTGAGATAGAGGGGACCGCACAAAACCTGCTTCCAGCTTGAACCCCATCACTGGGTCCTGGGGCGCTTGTTTTGGTAACGAAGCTGAGCCATGATTCAGCGTATGGACATTTCTGACTAGTTTGTGCCCTGTGGCTCTTGACACTTGAAGTTTGGCAAGCATTTCAGTCTGGTCTGAAGGAATAAGGCAGCTCGTCCATTCTGCAGGAGAACCCAACACCCTTCTGCTCTCAGAAGACTTGAACCACAGTAGCCTGCATGCACTGCTGCCCTCGATGCGGCTTCTAGAAGCGACTCTGAGCCTACAGGTTGCCTTGCTCCTGTGAGCGGAGGGCAAGTTGTGCCTGTGCCTTACGCAGGCGGAGACTGCAGCTTGCTATTTCAAACTCCATACAGGGCAGCTGAGGTCAGCAGCTGCCGGCAATTCTTGGACCTTCCCAAGAAATGGAGGGAGAGGGAAGAAAAGGCTGAAAAGAAATCGAGACAGACGCATTTTCCCGTCTGCAGCAGTAACTTCCAGATGCGCGAGGTTCAGGTGCTTCCACTCAAATTCCTTAATTAACCCTCCAAGGAATCCTTGTGATCCCTATCATCATCCTCCCCTTCAGATAAGGGGACTGAGGCTCAGGAGGGCTGAGGCACTTGCCCACGGCCACAGAGCAAATACAGCAAAGCCAGAGTTCACCGCCAGGTCCTCTAGCCTTCCTGGAGACTGGAAAGGAAGTTACTAGTTTCTCAGAGGTGAGAAGAAAGAACCAGGCGTGGTGGTGCATGCCTGTAATCCTAGTACTTGGGAGGCTGAGACAGGAGAATTGTAGGTTCGAGGCCAGCCTCAGAAGTAGTGAGACTCTCATTAACCTAGTGAGACCCTGTTTCAAAATAAAATAGGGCTGGGGATGTAGCTCGGAAGTAGAAGAATGCTCCTGGGCTTAATCCCCAGTAACCCCACCCCAAAAAAAGTGGGAAGAAAGGAACACGGATATGCAAATGGAGGCAAAGTCTCAAGGGTGTGTGCTGGGGGTAGACGCATTGAAACCACCTGCGCGGGGCCTTCACAGTCCTCCCACTGGGCGGACACTGCCTTGCTCATGCACCACACGACTGCCGGGGCAACTTGATTTCAAGTAAGATTTAGAAATCATTCTACAAAAAAAGGCAGGTAACACGAGGAAGCGCCCTCCCTGCCTGGATTTCTCACAGACAGAAACTCACACGTCATTGTTTGAGTTTGGTTTCTTAGGCGCGTTCTTTTGCTTGCTGGTCTCGGTGGAACACCGTTTCCGGCTCGCTCAGGGGCCACAGGGGCTTCGATTCTTTCTCAGGGCTGCTCTCCCGTTTTGGACGATGAGCCTCAGTCTGGACAGGGCGGCATCGTCTCAGCACGAGTCACACGCTCACGTGCTGTTGCCCAAACAATGACTCACCTCGACAAAATCTTATTTTACCCCAGAAAGGAGCTCGGTTCTAATGATGTCCTCAATTCTGGGTGATCACACAAACACACATTCTCACTTTTCAAGTGGGGACCAGGGAACAGCAGGCAGAAAAGGCTTCCAAAGGCCGAAGGACGGGAAAGGGGCCCGGTGCCACCCTCCCTCCAGGGCCTCTCACATCTCCCTGCTGCACCCTCTCTCTTTCTACCAGGAGCTGTTAGCCTGGGCTGAGATGACCCATTTGCCTTCTACCTTGGCTTTGAAGAGAGAAGCTGGGATACAGCTCTCTCTCATCAAGACGGACAGAGTTCACTACAATCTCGAAAGGTCTTCTTACTTCTAAGGAGACTCAGCCTCATCCTGCAGGAAGACCACTCCTTCTCCTCCCTGAGAACCTTGTAGAATCTAAACACATCCGAATTTGGTATAGCCTTCCATGACAGAAATTTTTGAAATCTTTTTCTTTGGCGGAGGGTGAATTTTCATTTCTTGTCACTAGATGGCGCGGGAGGGCCGGAAAGGCCCAGAGGCCTCTCCCTGGGAAAGAGCTTTAATCAACCCAGGGCTCTGCAACTCAAGAAGGAGGGTGCCAGGCTAGTTCTCTAAGGTGGGGCATGGATATTAATTTGTTTGAAAGGGAGCACGAAAGTCCACCCATGGTTAATAGTTATCAGAAGCTAGAAGAGCACCCTGAGACCTGGGTTGGTCTGGCCCTCTCTGGCTAGGCTGGTTAGCAGCTAGTCCAACAAATGCTCCTGGGGGAGTGGACAGCTGAGACTTCTTTGCTACCTAATTGTTGACTCATGCCTTGATGTATTCTGCAGTGTGTGTCCCCTGAAGTTTTAGGATATTGTTAGGTAGCTAGACAGAAATGAGCAGCTGGCCCAAACTGGGATGTACTCAAGGGAGAAAACTAAGCAGGCCATCGTGAATGGAAACGCTAGACTAACTTGTCAACTGCTCCCTGCCTAATGTGGCTAGAGAGCCATGGTTAGAGATCTGCAGGGATATCAGAAGGTTAAATTTACCTGCATGCATAATCCTTGCAGGGTTGCACCTAGACCCCCAAGAGAAAGATTCCAACATGGCGAAAACAGCACAGACAGGTTGAGGTGTGGCGGGAAAAGGACAGAAACAGTATAGATGTGTTGAGGCGTGGTGTGCAAAGGACAACCAACCACCCCAAAATAAATACGCAGGAGGAAGGAGGTGTCCGGGGGGGGGATGAATGTAAGGATTCCCATGTGAAGAGCCCTACACCATTTCCCACTCCAGAGAGCGGCCTGTTCCACACCCTTTTTGGGAATGTAACCCCCTTCATCACGGACTTCTTTTACACGGTGTCCCCACTTCCCTAAACAAATCTCTTATATTCCCCTATTCATGCTTTCTGTTTGAATTCTTTCCTTCATAAGAAACAGGAATCGAGTAAGGGACCACCACCCAGGGACAACATGATTGGAACACACTTGAGGCCTAGGTGTCCAAGGGTGTGGACGCCGAGACCGGGTTGGGAAGAAAACATAGCCCCCAACTATGAGGAGTACAGAATTCTGAACTAGAATTTTCATAACCAGGTAGTCATGAAAAAGTACTTTTAGGTGTACTTTTTCTTATGTACTAGGGATTGAATATGAGCTATACCCCTAGTCCTTTTTATTTTTTCTTTCAAAACAGGGTCTTGCTATGTTGCTGAGACTGTCCTTGAACCTGAGATCCTCTGTCTCAGCCTCCCAAGTACTGGGATTATAAGCGTGCACCACCACACCTGTCTTAGCTATGCTTTTAATCATTTACTTTCAGTAGCTACATAGGAGTGTGAGCCTCCATTTGGATTGGTGCCTGAGGCTTCCAAAGTAATAGAGCCTGGGCAACCCCAGCCAAGTGTCCACACGTCATAGCTGACCTCCAGGATCACGTCCTACCAGCGCTTTCTAATCCTCCTCCTGACCCTCACACTGCAGTCTGAGCAGCCAGAGGGGATTCCTAGAGGAAAGGCAGGGCTTGCAGCTGCCTGCCTCACAAGGCTGGACCCAAACAATCTCCTCACCGAGGTCTACAAGCTGTGCCCGCCTCTCCAGTCCCATCTGGGGTCACTCACTGTCTACACCACCATGCTCCGGCTCTGGCCTTGGCCCAGCCACCCTCCTTTCTTGTTTGTTCCCTTGATTAAACCCAACTTTGACTTCCTCCGGCCCTCTGCACCCACGCTTCCCTCTGCCATCCCCCAGCCCTCCGGGGCTTTCTGGTGAATGCACACCCCTCCAACACCACTGTTAGTTCATCCTATCAATCCCCTCCAAAGCACATGCGCACATGTCCACCAGGGGGCAGCAAACCTTTCTCTAAAAGGCAAGATGGTGCCCATTGCACCTCTTCAGGGCTGCCCTGTGTGCAAACCAGCCACAGACAAGAGTAATTGAAAGGGCGCATGGCTGTGTCCAAATAAAACTTTATTTACACAAATAGGCGGAGGGCCGGCTTTGGCTTCTCAGCCATTGTTTGCCACCCCTTGACCTGCCTCACACTGTCTGGCGTTTTTCTTACCTGTCCACTGGCTGGCTCTTATCACTTCTGTTCTCTGGAGTGCTCAGAGCTGTTTGGGTAAACAGCAGGTGCTGGGATATCTTTTCTATGCATGTATGAATATGATTGGGTTGCTGCCCTGCTCTCTGAAACCCTGGTGGATCTCTGAGCTTCCAGTTTCCTTTCTCCCAGCACCTTTTCCTCCTAGCAATTTAGCTTTCACTTTCTCATCAGAAAAGATGACTAAGCCCCTGCAGGCTGACAGGGAGGACCCTCCAGAATCTGGGGAAGCCAGATAAGAGCACCAGAGGTGATGTGGCTCCCAGATGTGGCAGGATGCAATTAGACCCAGATGGAAGGGAGCGGCAACTCCTAATTACGCAAATGCCGTTTGCTGGTGGGGAATTTTTAATTCTGGGCAACTCCCAACATTGTCTTATTTTCCAAAATATTCCCGGCACCTTGCCACTGTCCAGGCTTAGGCGAAGCAAACTACATTAGTATCAGCCTATGAAAAATCTGATTAGAACAACAATCACACGGCATAAAATAAGCCAACTGTCTAACCCCCCCGAAACTATTATTTTAACATCAGATAACAGTGGGACTTGCAGGACAGAGTTAATAAAAATGGAAGCCTGGAAACTAAATGAAACCCTCTCCAGCCTGTCATGACAAGAATCTCTTCTTTTTCTAGGAGAAAGAGAATTGGGTTGGGCTAAGCAACAACACAGTTGTGGGCAGGTTCGGAGGGCTGAACGGGCTGTTTGCGGGTAGGAGCTGCACAGGATAGAGCAGAAGGGGCAACCTACTTTTCGTTATAAGGTGGCCACTATGAGCTGTGAGGGCTTCCAGAGACCCCCAGAGCAATAGTGTGCTGGTAAGCTAGCTCAGTGGGAAAGGGGAAACATGATTTGCAGGATTTGCTCCCACCAGGGCTGATTTCAAGACCCCAGTGTGATGTCACCGAGTAGGAGAAATGCGGATGGCCCGCTCTCAGGGGCAGGATCAAAAGCCCCAGCAGCCACTGCTCCCAATTCACCCATGCTGCACTGGGCCAGAGCAGACCCCACACAGCTCAGCCCTGCCCCGTGTTCTTCCTTCTCCCACAGCCCTGGCCTCGGCCCCCCTCAGCCCCATCCTGCCCGAGGAAGAGCTCGCATGGGCCCCTTGAATGCACTAGCTGCAAGGACCTCATCCCCAGGGGCGCCCCTGCACTGTCTAATGACCAAAAAGGCCTCTCCCGTTCTCTTGTGCTCCTCTGTCGGCAGGTAAACCAGGACTCCGGTTCCATTCCCAGAAGCTGAATCCCCATCACAACAACTCAGAGGTGGAAACGCATTGCCACATTTGCTAACTGGCCCACGTGGAAACCAGATGCAATGGCGAGGTCGCTTAAGGCCAGCGCCTATGCTGTCCCAGATACTGACCCCTCCCAAGAGTGTGTTCTGCAACAACCACAGTGGCTCTTACAGAACGTGGCACCTGCTGAGGGGTGAGGAAACGTGTGGAGGTGGGTTTTTATTTTAAATTTTCACAATGAAGGTGGGGAGGAGATACTATGATGTTGGATGCTTGAAGGCCAGAGACCAGAAATACATTGCAAAGACAGGTCATCCCCCTACGCCAATGGCACCCTGGTGACAGACAATGGAAAACAACAGGAGAAAGACATTGACAGAAAATGGTAAGAAATGCTCCTGGGTATGAATTATCCTCTTTCCTGAGCCACCGCTGTATCCTGGTTGTGAACAGACTCTTCCTCCGGATGACCCAAATTATAATTACAAACCTACTGCCTGGGCTTTCCCTGCAGGTACTGCCTGCTCCCCGGTACTCTACCACCATCCTCCTCCGGGAGTGTCCGAGGGCGCTGCTCGACAGCCCCATCATTAAATTCCAGTGTTGGTGGACCCAAGTGCCAACGAGGTATTCATTTTGGGACTTATTAAACTAAAAAAGAATACGATTAGAAACACTCGGCAGACCACTCCTGCTTTTCTGGCTAATCAGGAAGTGGAAGCCTCCAGCCATGTGAAGGACGGGGGAGGCAAACAAATATGAGGGTCTTATAGAACATGGGTTCTAGAGGACGCTGCTGAAGGGGACAGGGGCCCTGGCCTACCCCACTGGGAGGCGATCTGTGCTGTGCTACAAGGCAGGGCTGCTCCCTACAGCTCAGCGGGGTATCCACACCACAGCAGCCTTGTGCCCACTGGAAGGGCACTGGAGGCAGAGATGGCTGCTTCCGGTTGAAATCACAGCTCTGCACTAAGTAGCACATTGCTTGACTTCCTTGAGGCGGGGTTTCCTGCAGGAACATCCTCCTTTGTGAACCTTGGGATGCTCTAACATTTTACAGTGCCAGCCACACATACTGAGGGTTACATGGTGGCTGTTATGTTATCCTGAATGACTTTCCAGGGTCCCCACCACAGTGGCCAACACTGTTGTCATTCCAAGAGCACCCTGCAAGGTGCTAGCCACAATGGCAAACACGTGGAGCTTACTGTGTGCAGGTGCTGTTCTTAGGACATCATTTACATCATCCCATCCAACCTTCATCATCATCCTGTGAGGTGGCACCACACTCACCCCACTGGCCCACAGTGGAAACTGAGGCACAGAGCTGGGGAGCAGCTGGCTGGTTCACCCAGCAAGAATCTGGCAGGGCTGGGATGGGAACCTAGGCCACTTGACTCTTGGATCTGAGCTCTTAGCTTCTGCGCTGTGTGGTTTTTTTTTTTTTTTTTGTGGTACCAGGGATTGAACCCAGGGGCGTTCTACCTCCGCGCTACACCCCTGGCCCTATTTTATACTTTTATTTTTTTATTTATTTATTTTTTTGCGGTACTGGGGATTGAACGCAGGGGCGTTCTACCTCCGCGCTACACCCCCGGCCCTATTTTTTATACTTTATTTTGAAACCGGGTCTCACAAAGTTGCGGAAGGCCTCACTAAGTAGAAAGAGAGAGAGAGAGAGAGAGAGAGAGACAGG
>PVJS01005349.1:0-64526 GCA_004027185.1 Glis glis | reverse complement strand
CCCCCCCCTCTCTCTCCTCTCTCTCTCTCTCTCTCCCCCCCCATCTCTCTCCAACTTGGTGAGACCTGGTTTCAAAATAAAGTATAAAAAATAGGGCCGGGGGTGTAGCACGGAGGTAGAACGCCCCTGGGTTTAATCCCAGGTACCACAAAAAAAAGAAAAGAAAAAAATTGTTAAAATGGTAAACTTTATGTTATGTGTGCTTTACTACAATTGAAATTTTTTTTAGCTGGGTTCAGTAGTACACATGTGTAGTCCCAGCTACTTGGGAGGCTGAAGCAGGAGGATAACTCGAGCCCAAGAGTTAGAAGTCAAGCTAGCAATACAACAAGACCCTCCCATCTCAAACAAACAAACAAACAAACAAATTTTAAAAAGCATTTGATGAAAGCAGGAAGAAAGATTAAGTCATCGTAGGCTAATTAAGGCTGAATTAAGTTGCTTTTCCTTAACAAAGAGCTAAGGATCACTGGGTTGGGCACAGAAGGCCAGATGATTTATTGGAACAGCATCAAATGAGAGAAGAGTGTACAAATGTGTAAGGATAGACAAAAACATTGATAGTCAGTGTTTCCATCTACATGCAGACCGAATTTTCAGAGTTGTAGATAATCATTATATAAGTTCATTATTATCCCTTGGACTCATGACCTCTTAGACCACACCACTTTACACACGGTTGAAACTACCTACATCCCCTTTAACTCATTCCATCAAAACACTCACTCGTGGTTCCATGGACTTTTGCAAGTTCTGAGAACTTTGAGCTGGAAATATATGTGCCCATTTCACAAAGAGCTACTTATCGACCTCTTTATCTAGAGACTCAAACTCACCTCATATTGATATGGAAGGAATTGTTCTTGTTGACTTCAAAGCCTCCAGACCAAATGCAATTGGGAACATCCATCAGCCTGACACACAGCAGCTGATCGTAGTCATTGCGAGGCCAGTGGAACACCACGCTGGAGCCAGGAAGGGTGGAAATGTAGCCTTCAGGATTGGCTGTTCCCTAAAGCCCAGAAGATTGCTGACTTTAGTCGCCAAGTCAGTTCAATTCATTCTTTGACTCAGTAATATATAAATGTTTACTTTGTATATTACTTTTTATGTTTACTTTGTAGCTAGCTCCTCTGCACCTTACCCTCTACCAGGAGCTGTATGGGTTCCTCACAGAACAGAACTCACAGTCTTGCTGGGAGATAAGCCATGACATTAAATCACACCGTGCAATGAAAGAAACACTGGTCAATCTCCAAAAGCAAACTGCTTACCTGTCCTCGGGCAAATTCCCTCTGTGCAAATGCGAGCTTGTGAGATGACTTATTATCTAACAGGTAACGGGGGGCAAAGATGACCATACAGGTGTCAATGTACCGACCTCGGCCTTTCTTGACATCAATACCTACAAATAACGAGAACCATTTCTGTGAATTAATCAGAAGAAAGAAAATTCTTGGCCTGACAAAAATAAACAGACTTCTCAATTGCATAGTTTCCCTGAGAAAACAATTATATCACCAGGACAGGGTATCAAGCCTTTCAAGAATGGAATGAAATTAGCAACTACATGCAAAGCCTTATTCCTTCCTTCCATTTTGGCCTTCAAAGGTCTCCAGGGCACTCTTCAATATCCCCATAATTCCTGGATTCTTCACAAAGCGGGCACCATTATAAAAGACACAGGTGTCCAGTCATGCATACCTACTACTGAGACAGTTTCAAGTGATACATTTCTGCTTATACCTGGGACGTGGCATTCCCCCGGAGAAGCTGCCCCTTTTATAGGATACAGTGAAAATTTCAGAGTACTTAGTTGGATTCTGCACCGCCTGAACTCAACCAACTTCTCCAGTACTTTCTCTTATAGTTCATGGTTCAAGAATCCAGCTCAAACATAATGCCAAATACTATAGATATTTATTCACTACCTAAGTAGGTTTCTAGCACCTACTAGGTACTAGAAAAAATAATAAAACAATCAGCCAGAAGAAAATCTCAAAAGAACAACTTTTAAATAAAGAAAAGTGAAATACCACTGAATTGCCTTAAAATTTTTATAACAAGTAAAAAAAGCACTCAGTGGGAGAATCATTTACTTATGAACACAATAAAAATAGCATCTATATTCAAAGCACTGGGCTATACACTGATAAAAATACTGATCGTAGAAATAACAACAAGAATATTTACTGAACTTTTCACACAACTTTCAAACTTTTCACCAAAGGCCTTAAATTTAATCCTCAAAACAGCCTTATGAGTTAGGAATTTTAATTACTTCCCTTTTACAGATGAGGGAAGCAAGGTATGGAAAGCTAAGTAACTTGCCCTAGGCCACATAGCTAGTAGACGGCATGGCTGGGATCCATACCCAGGCACCTGCCTCCGGGACAAGCCCCGCACGGCTTGCTTCAGCTGGGATGGGACGCACGCAGACGGGGAGTCAACACGTATGCAGAGAACCATAAAAATGGGGGACTCTGCCTTCTGACACAACAATCAGGTCCTAGATTTTCTAACATTATCTTAGTTACTAATACTCCTGTCTGATAACTCCATAATATACTTCACTGGCTTGAAAATTCTGGCGTTCCTTTCATATAAACCTTGGAGATACCTGAAAGACTGAGCAAATCACAGGGACAAGTGTATCCGAAACTCCGTACCTAACAAACGCCACAGGGCACTGAGACAGGAAGGCCGGCCTATCACTTTTCTTTCTGTGATATACAGAAAAGCTTTGGTTGTCAGAAATCGACAGTATCAGAAATCGACAGATCTCAACTAATACAAAGTCAGCCTACAAAAGATGCATTTAAGCTGATACTACACAAAAGAGTCTAGAGTACCCCACAGCAGTACAGACACTCAAGTTTTAGAAAAAGGTGGGCTTTTTGTTGTTGCTGTTTCTCTTTTCATCTTAAATTGCCAAACAAACCCCCAATAAATCAAGAGCTGAGATCGAAATACACAAAATCCTTCTTTTTGGAGGTACATGTAAGGTTAATTGGCGAGGCCCTCCCTGGCTTTTCAGTTTGGGATTGTGCTTTAAACATTCCTGATAAGGAACTAGTTATCTATCCAATCCTTTAAAATTTTCAAGTAGGAGATTCCACAAATTCCCTTGATAATACCTGCTCAAATCTCATAAACATTAAGAACTGTAAAGTTCCATCTTAGCCCACTCCCTGGATCCCTTCCGTTGGTGGAACAACAAAAGTCAAAGCTCAGTCTTGTCCCTAAATACCTATGCCGTGAGCTGGAAGGAACGCTCCGGTGCGCAGCCGCTGTGTGTCTCTGGTTGATCAGCTCAGTTTGTATCTCTGCAAGAATTCTGTGGTTCTTAGTACTAACTGCTTCAAAAGGAACAAGTTCCACACCTCTCCTACGCCTTCCCCCAGTCTGTCCCGACTACAGCTTCCAGCCAACATGTATCGCTTGGGAAGGAAAATGTACCAAGGGCAAGAGAGGCCAGCTGAAAGCCAGACCCAGCACCAAGCAGCCTCTGCCTAGTCAAGGGGCGAAGCAAACAAACGCAAGAAGAAGTATCTGCAGCTGGAGGAGCAAATGAAGTTTATTTCTTTTAAAATCTTAATGTCAACTGTAGGAGACAGTTCACATGTCAAAGGAGCATGAATACAAATCCATGCTTAAAAAATCTGAAAAGGAAACTATACTGGGAAGATTCTTTTCCTAAGAAATCTTCAAACACCTAAACAGGTCTCGACTCTCCATAGGATTCGGGGTGCATCTGTAGAGGCACCCATCTCAGTTCTTCCTTCTATAACATGATTCTTTAGGTCTCTACTGTCCAATATGGCCACCGCTAGCCAAATGCAGCTACTGAGACTTAAATCCATTAAAACCGAATAAAATGGAAAGTTCTATTCCACAGTCACACCCGCCACGATTCCTCAGAAATGTGCTTTGGATTGCTCAGCAGCCACACGTGGCTAGCGGCGACCACACTGGACAATGTGAAATGGGACATTTCCATTGTCACGAGGAGTTCTATGGGACAAGGCAGTCCCAGCTCATACTCCAGTGCTCGAGACTAAATGCGGCTTTGAGGCCCTTGTTAGATGTACCCTTCAAGGATGCACTGTTAACATTTTAAACCTAAAGTGTACTTAAAATCGACTGCTCCTCAGCCTTCAGAAGCTCCTCCCAGTGTTCGCAGGCGGCTGTGAAGCATAAGGGTGCAGTATCCTCCCCTGCCCTTCCCACCTACGGGAGCTGCACGAGTGTGGGGCTTCTAATGACTAAGCCGGCAAGTGCATTTTATTATATTTTCTGCCTCAAATTCGCACACCCCCGCCCTAATCCTACTTCTGACCCAGACTTCCCCTTTGCATCTGGGCAAGTCACTTACCCTCTCTGCTTTAGTTTCAGGGAGAACAATGCTTCTTACCCTCTTAGGGTTTGCAAAGTTTAATGAATGCGTGGGAATACTTGGAGGATGAAAAGCATTCTAAGTGTTCCCATTATTCCCCTGAAAACAAGGGTTCCAGCCAAACTGATACTTCCTGACACAGGTGAGCCTGACATTAAACAGAGCCACCTCAAAGGGGCAGTGTTTAGGTGGCTCCTCTGGTCCCTAGGAGAATAGATCTGCGTTGATATCAATCTAGCATTCAGAGAACAGATATCTGACCCGCTGTCAAATGAGAAAAATCAGCATTTGTAGCCAGGCCCAACTGCCTGGCCGGCGTATTCCTCCAAGCCTGAGGTCGCTGGCCAGTGGTTCTGATCCTCCCGTCATCCCAAACATAACCCACCAATGTTATAGATCAGCCCCGGGCGGTTTCCTTGCTGGATGACTTTCAAAGCTCGGACACCACTCCCACCATCCAGGGAGAAGCCCTGACACCAGCCCGGCATGCCTTCTGGATGAATCCCCCTTCCGATTCTCATCGTGCAGCTGTGGGCAGAAAAGCAAAGAGGTATATATTCAACCACAAGAAAGTCTTATCTACCTGTTCTAATCAGGGAACATGAGCATGGCTACCACCCAATCAGATCTCTAACACTCACTCTCTTCCTCACTCGCAGGGGATTTCCAAGCACAGTGAAAAAGTCAGGGTTCAAAACCCCATCTTAAAATAGCCACCGTGAAACAGTGTATGAAATTTACTGACATCTACAACTAAGTACTTTAGGAGAAAACACCAGGATTCTATGTGCATAACACATCAGGAAAATGCTGGTTTCTACTATTCCCATGAAAATCAAGGATTCAAGAAAAAAAAAAAAACACTGAGAAAAGTGCTTAAGAAGATGCAGCTGACAGCGTGCTACCTCTAAGGACTGACACCATCGCAATGGCGAGGCACTGTTTAGGTGGCCAGTGTCTTGTCACAGACTCCTGAATGTGTGCTCCTGCTCCACCATGAGCTGGCCATGTAACCACGGGCAGGTAACTCTTACTGTGAGCCTCAGTTTCTTCATCTTAAAACATAACTAGTTCCTGCCCTTCCTAAATAACTGGGAGGCTGGGGAGAATCCAGTGGAAATCCAACTTGGAAATGCTTTGAGAACTGAATTCCATGGACAAAACAAGCTGTGTGACAAATGTCTAGTCCTAGATCTAAAACTGTCAAAACCCTTTCAGGAACAGAGCGAGACTGGGCTTGCTAAACAGGTCAAGCGGCTGGCGGTATCTCCAAAATAGCCAGGACTCTAATTGACTCCAACACTAATCTAGACTCCAGCCCGCCCCAGTAAACACATCTGTATCCACTGAAGTATTCCGGAAGCCTTCCTGTTAAGCTTTCAGCCAAATTCTACTGATAATGGTGTCTGGCATTTTAGCAGTATAAGATACACCCATTTATCTTTGGGTTAGGGCTAGCTATAAATTAGAAGACTTACAAAAAGCAGAATGTCAAAACCAAGAACAAAGTGGATTAACGTTCCTACCATACATTAAGAGGACATGTCATCTAACCCTCACAGTTGTTTTACCTTGCCATGAAGCATGCAATGAGTGGGGGTTTTTGTTTGGTTTTTTGTTTTAGTACTGGGGATTGAACCCAGGGGCGTTCTACCTCTGAGCCACACCCCCAGCCCTATTTTTATTTTTTATTTTGAAACAAGGTCTCACTAAGTTGTGGAGGGTCTTGCTAAGTAGCTGAGGCTGGCCATGAACTTGCGATCCTCCTGTCTCAGCCTCCCAAGTACTGGGATTACAAGTGTGTGCCACCACGCACAGCTACAACGAGTGTTTTAAGATCATGAGAGGGCACCTTTTGGATTTCTAAACCTTCCACAAATAGCCCTGACTGTATTCATGGGGCTGAAGGCTTTACCCAAGGGCCAGGCTATCTCCTGTCTGATGTTAAAAGCTCACAGGGAAAGGAAAGCTGCAGAGGAGAGAAGGGGACGCATGGCTTTCTCTGCACTGGCACAGTTACAAATAGGAGAACGACTTCAATACATGTAAAATAAAACTACCTTTCATTATAAAGCAACAAATGGTCTATTTTCAGTATCAAATAACATAGAAATTAGATCTGAAAAAAATCCCATTAGGTCATGGTTCTAGCACTCTGCCAAGCCAGGATGGTTATCTACAGTATATTTCTACTTCACGGATATATTATAGCCTTTGCTAATTTTCCCCTTCCCTAGGAGCTTACTTCCCCTTCTCATAAATAACTGTACTCACAGGTTTGGCTGCTCTTTGTCAGCATAGCAGAATAGGAGAGGGCTCAGGCTCCGGGCCAACTCGTGCTCCTCAAACTGGCCAGCGGCATCTGTCTTTGCATTGTCCTGTCTGAAGATCAGTGGCAACCCTTTAGGAAGGAGGGGAGAAGTTTCAATCAATCCCACCCAGTCTGCCCATGAAGATGCAAACGGAAAAAGGAAAAGGAGACCATCAAGGGAGAAAACAGTGGAAACTTGAGTTTAGCAGGCTCAGACCATCATCTGAAAGGACGGTTTTGACTGACTAAGCACGCACTATAGAAGCAGGAAAGTTTTAGCAGCTTAGGCTGTTGAAGTCATCTATTTGCATGGGCTCCATTTAGTTAGCTGAGCAGCTCTATCTGAATTCCCATGACCCATGCCCAAGGCTTCCTCGGACAGCCTCTGTACACACCTGTTTTGTTAATGAGCCAGTACGGAGCGGAAATGAAGATCTTCAAGGACCCTTCTGCTCGACACACGATCCGGATGGTGAGGTTTAGCTGCCGCCGGTTGACGTCATAGAGTCGCATTCTCACCATATAGTTCTGGGTCCCGGGCGGAATGAGCAATTCTTTACAGAGGGGAAAGTTCTCCAGTGACACCCCTAAAGAAGGTACAAGCTTTATCTTTCTGGATTCTCACTTGAGTTTATCAAAATAGCCCACAGCAAAACTAAATTGGAATCCTTTCAGAAAAATCACTAAGGATCTAATTAATAAAAATTTCAAAGCCGGGCATAGTGGCACACGCTTGTAATCCCAGTACTTCGGAGGCTGAGACAGGAGAACTGCAGGTTCAAAGTCAGCCTCGGCAACTTAGCGAGGCTCTCAGCAACCGAGTGAGACCCTGTTTCCAAATAAGAAATAAAATCGGGCTGGGGGTGTAGCTTGGAGGTAGAATGCTTCTGGGTTCAATCCCCAGTAACAACAACAAAACAAAAAAAATTTCAAAGGCCATTTTCCTCTAGCTGAAGTGAGAACAAATACAGAGCAAGTCAGATGGCCTGGAAGTTTTATTATGGGGTCTACACTGAATAATGAGAAGGATTAGAATTCCAAAAAGCTACCAATCATATGTATGATCATTAGAAGCTTGCTCTAAACCAGGCCCCATGTTTGGTGCTTGAGACATAGTAACGAAAACATAAGGTTCTGCAGCTGACATGCCTGGCTTCAGTCTCCAGCCCCGCCTTATTACCTGCGTGATGCCGAGCAAGCTATTTAACCTCTCTGGGTCTCATCTACAAAATGTGGTAATACTGGGAGGCTGAGACAGGAGGATCTGGGTTCGCGGCCAGCCTCAGCTACTTAGTGAGGCCTTCGCAACATAGTGAGACCCTGTTTCAAAATAAAGAATAAAAAAAAATAGGACTGGGGGTGTAGCTCGGAGGTAGAATGCCTCTGGGTTCAATCCCCAGTACTGCAAAAAAAAAAAAAATGTGGTAATAACAGTATCTACAAGACAGGATTATCATGGAAAGCATGACACTGATCAGGAGCCCGAGGTGAGAGGACAGACCCGTCTCATACAGGAGCTTGGTAAATATTTGAAGAAATATATTAGAAAACTAACTACTTAAATGCCAAAGCCCTATTTACTTTAGAATGCATAACTAGGGACAGGCTATGGCTCCATGGGGAGAGGGCATGCCTAGAATGAATAACTGCCATTACACCATTTTTCTGTTCTAAAGTAAGCTCAAGGTTTATATAGCCACTGAAATGTAAGCCTGTCACTGCGGGACACGCGGCCCGAGTTCAATGAGTTTCAGGTTTCTCAGCTGTAAGCCGGAGATAACACCTGCCTCAACCTGAACCGTGTGCTGTTGTGAAGATCTAGTGAGAGAGTGCAGCGAAAGCATTTACAAAAGGGCAAGAAGATCAATCTCTAAGTGGTTATTACTTCAACATGTCTGTGGCAGTCTTTTGTGTGTGTGTGTGTGTGTGTGTGTGTGTGTGTGTGTGTGGTACTGGGGACCAAACCCAGAGGCATTCTACCTTCGAGTTATACTCCCAGCCCAATTTTATTTCTTATTTGGAAACAGGGTCTCGCTAGGTTGATGAGAGTCTCACTACTTGCTGAGGCTGTCCTCGAACCTGTGATCCTCCTGTCTCAACCTCCCAAGTACTGGGATTACAGGCATGCTCCACCACACCTGGCTTTGTGGCAGTCTTAAAGAAACGTACTTTCTGCCTAAACTACAGAGGTACCCCATAGAGTGCTGCAAAAATGATGATGCTCTACCTTGACTTCGCTCAGTCTTACCTTAAAACTACAAATTACTCAATGCATTAAATACTTTAACCTCCACATTGTCATCAGTAAAATGGGACAAACAACTACTGCTGCAAGGATGATATGAGATCCCGTGTGTGGAAGAGCCAGGCACATGCCTGGATACAGTGAGTGCTTAGCAGTATGTATGCCTTCCCTGCAAAGAGAAGGAGACGCAGGACCCTGCTCATACAACTAGGGAAAGGCATGGTTGAAAAGATGAAATGACTCCCTAGAGTCACATGCACATCAAGTGAGCACTGAAGGACGGGGCTCTCTCTGTTGGATGTTGCTTCTGTAAATCTTTCGTTCTGTTTTTCCTTTTAGACTGCAGAATTGCTTCGAGGTGGCTTACCGAGATATCATATGTGCCACAATTTCTCCAAAATGTTCACCAAATAGTCACACAATACTCACTGATATTTTCACAGAATTACTACAAATGGTCCTGTGAGGATAGCCTTACCCAGTTCAATATTCTGGGACGTATCAGCTGTGTGGAGCGCTGCCTCTTTGCCAGGTTTCAGGGTTCCATTGATTGGCATTCCCTTTACATAAAAGTCAAGTTCACAGGGCAGCAAGTTGCAGATTACCACAGTTGGCAGGAGATAGATGGTGTGCCCCGGCTGTCTGAAAATCTGTTTTGCACTGTCAGAAAATATGTTTGAGGGCATGTAATCTGGGTAATTCTCTTTCTTTATAGCCACACAAAACCTATGAAGACAAAACAGTGTGAAAATCATCAGCCTGTATAAAGAACTTGAATGCTTTTGTCCTTAGCTGAATAAGAATAAAACAGTTCAATAAGTCAGTCAGATATTTACAATTTTTAATCCAAATGTATCTACTGAAATGAAACACACAATAAAATGCATAGATTTTAAATGTTCAGTTTAATGAGTCTGGGTAATTATATACTCCTCTATAACCACAATTCAAAACAAGTTATAAAATATTTTCTTGCCCCAGAACGCTCTTCATGTCCATTTCCAATCAATAGTCTCCCCCTCATTCAAGCAACCGCTTTTTCATATTTATAACTATAAATTACTGTGTCTGTCTTTGAGCTACATATCACACAGTATGTACTATATTGTCTGTCTTTTTTATTGCTTAACATGAAGTTTCAACAAGATTTAGTCAATGCTGTTCTATTCATTGTATTTGACTCTTTTTTACTGGCTAGTGGTATGCCATGGTCTGAATCAATCATTCTTTATTCATTCTCCTGTTGATATCCAATAGGGTTTAATTTTTTTCTTTTTTTTTTTATTTTATAGTACCGGGGATCGAACCCAGGGGCATTCTACCTCCAGGCTACACCCCCAGCCCTGTTTTTTATTCTTTATTTTGAAACAGGGTCTCACTAAGTTGCAGAGGGCCTCACTAAGTAGCTGAGGCTGGCCGCGAACCCGGATCCTCTGGTCTCAGCCTCCCAAGTACTGGGATTACAAGCATGTGCCACCAGGCCTGGCTCCAATTGGGTTTAAACATAAACTTTTACTTCTTTTAGGTAAATACCTACAAATGGACTTGCTGGGCCCTTAGCTTTCAAAATAAATCACATTATTTTTCCAAAGTAGTTGTGCCATTTTACACTCTGACTAGCTAGTTATGAGAGTTCCAGTTGCTCCATATCTTTGCCAACATTTGGTGTTGTCAGTCTTTCTTATTTTATCCTTTCTAGTGAGAGTAAAGCATTACTCACTGTGGTTCGGAGCTACATTTCCCTAGTAATTAATGCTGCACATCTTTTCATTGTTCTATTAGCAGTTCATATATTTTCTTCTGTAAATTGTCAGCACAAGTCTTTTGCCTATTTCTGTTATCTCTTTATTATTAATTTCAAAGAGTTCTTTATTATATCCTATACATAAAATTTTTTGTCATTTTGACATTATTTCCAATTCTGTGGTTTATTCCTTTTCTTATTGATTTCTACTGATAAGCTAAAGCCTTTTCTATTAAGTCCAATTTCTCTCATTTTTCTTTGGTGTTTAGTGCTTTTTGGGTAAGAAATCTTTACCTACCCCAAGGTCATAGATATTTTCCAAGAAACTTTATGGTTCTGAATTTTACATTTAGGTCTCTGATCCTTCTCATATTAATTTTGGCAAATGAGGTGAGCTAGGGGCTGAGGTTCACATTTTCATCTGGATGTTCACTTGTTCCATCAGTATTTCTGTAGAATATTTCCCCTTCCCCTACTAAACTGACTTGGCACCTTAACTGAAAATCAAGTCTCCATATATATGTGGGTCCTTTTCTGGGTTCCCTTTTTATCCCAGTGATCTATTTTTCTGTCTTTATGCCAATATCACACTGATGTAATTACTGTGGCTGTAGGGTGAGTCTTGAAAATGGGTTTTGTAGATGGCATTGAATATTCTAGATTCATTACACTTCCACATAAATTTATAATTAGCTCCTCTATTTCTGTAAATCAGCCACTGGAACTTTGATACGGATTATACCTTCACATCAATTTATTAAAAATGGAAATCCTAACAATACCGAGTCTTCCAATCCATTAACATGGTATAACTAAATTTATTTAGGTCTTTTAAAATTTCTGTCAGAAAGATTTTGTAATTTCTAGGGTGGAATACGCATACATCATTTGTTAGGTTGAGTACTAGGTATTTAATAATTTTTTTGATGATATCATAAATTATATTTTTCTAGAATCACATTTTCCAATTGTTCATGGCTACAATTTAAGAATTGTATTGTAATTGATTTCTACAGGTTGACTTGAGTCCTGAAATCTTGATAATTAGTATAGTAATTTTCTTATATATTCTATTTCCTATATATCCAGTTGGGTCATTTGCAAATAATAATTTTACTTCTTTCAGATCTCTATCCTTTCTTGATTTCTTGGGTTCCCTACCCCTCATCCCATGGTACTAAGGATTAAACACAGAAGCATTCTACCTCTGAGCTTATAACCTCAGCCATTCTTTATTTTGAAACAGGGTTTCACTAAGTTGCTGAGGGCCTCACTAAGTTGCTGAAACTGGCCTCAAACCTGTGATCCTCCTGTCTCAGCCTCCCAAGTACTGGGTCTACATGTGTGTATCACTGTACTTGGCTTGCTTTTTCAACTTCTTATTTATTTATGATTTATTTGTCCTTATTGCAATGGCTAGGACTACTACTACCATGTCAAGTAGAATGCCTGGCTCCCAATCTTAAGGGAAATGGGCTTAATGTTTCACCATCAAGTAAGATGTTCACTGTAGGTTTATTATAGATGCCTCCCTTTTACAGATAGAAAAAGTTCTCGTCTACCTCTAATTTGATGAATGATAAGAACTGAATATGTGTGTTGCTTCCAAATTCATATGTTGAAGCCCTAACCCTCAATGTAATGGTATTGGGAGGTGGGGTCTGTGAGAGGTAATTAAGTTGAGATAAGCCAGGAGGTTGGGCCCTCATGACAGAATCAGCATACTCATAATAGAAAGAGAGGCAGAGCTCGCCGTCTCTCTCAGCCATGTGAGGACACAATAAAAAGGCAGCCATCTGCAAGCCCAGAGGAGGGCAATTTTTGGAAAGGAATCTGCATCTTGATCTTGGACTTCCCAGCCTCCAGAACTGTGAGAAATAAATGTCTGTTTTTATAGCAGCTTGAGCCAAGACAATCAGCATTATCATGAATGGGCACTAAAGTCTATCAAATGCTAGTTTGTTTGTTTTTTTTTGCATTTACTAAGATGATCTGATGTTCTCCTCTTCTAGTCTCTTAATATGGTGAGCTACATTTACTGATTCTCAAATGTTAAGCTGATCTTATATTTTAGGATAAACCCCATTTGCTGAGTTCTATTTGGTAATGTTTTGTTAAGGATATTTGCATCTCTTCATAGAGTACACTTGTTTGTAGTTTTCTTACAACATCTATATCAGGTTTTAGTATCAGAAATATGGTGGCCTCATACAATGAATTAGGAACTGTTTCCTCCTGCTGTATTTTCTGGAAGATCTTATACAGAACTGATATTGTTTCCTTCTGAAATGTCTGTAAGCCAGGCAAAGTGGCGCAAGCCTATAATCCCACTACTTGGGAGTCTAAGTCAGAAGGATCTCAGGTTCGGGGCCAGCCTCAGCAATTTAGCAAGACCCTGTTTCAAAATAAAGAGAGGGAAGATCCAGCTGTAGAGCTCAGAGGTAAAATGCCCCTGGATTCAGTCCCCAGCCCCCCCACACCAAAAAAAAAAAAAGGCTGTAGAATTCGTCAGTGATGTCATATGGGTTTTAGAATGTTCTTTGTAGGAAAACTTTTTGTAAATTTAATTTTTAAAATAGATATCATGATGTTCAGATTTTTATTCTTTGTGTCAGTTTTGTTAATTTGCATTTTTCAAGAAAGGTATCATTTAAGTGTGGAATTTATTGACATAAAATTGTTCTTTTCTCTTTTTTATGCTTTTAATGTCTGTAGGATCTGTAATAATGTCTTATTTAAATTCCTTATATTGATAATTTGTGTTTTCTCTCTTTTCTCCTTGGTCAGTCTTATTAGAGATTTGTCAAATTTATGAATCTTCTTTTTTTTTTGGCGGAACCGGGGATTGAACCCAGGGGCATTTTACCTCCGAGCTACACCCCCGGTCCTATTTTTTATACTTTATTTTGAAACTGGGTCTCACGAAGTTGTGGAGGCCTCACTAAGTAGCTGAGGCTGGCCGCGAACCTGGATCCTCCGGTCTCCGCTTCCCAAGTACTGGGATTACAAGCGTGCGCCACCACGCCCGGCCCTTATGAATCTTTTTAAAAAGTCACTTTGTTGATTTTCGGGGGGGGGGGTTTGATGTTGTTCATTGACTTCCATCCTTATTTTTGTTTCCTTTTTCTATTTCTTTATTTTCAATTTGTTCTCTTTTTTCTAGCTTCTTAAAGTAGAAGATTAAATCAATGATTTTACATATTCCTTATTTTCTAACAGGAACATTAAAAACTAACATCTAGGAACTGCTTTTTGCTATATACTTCATATTTCAGTGTTTTTGTTTTTGTTTTTGGTGGTACTGGGGACTGAGCCCAGGGACATTCTACTTCTGAGCTATACCCCCAGCCCTTTTTGTTTTTGTTTGGAAACAGGATCTTGCTAGGTTGCTGAGAGTCTCACTATGTTGCTAAGGCTGACCTCAAACCTGCAATCCTCCTATCTCAGCCTCCCAAGTACTGAGATTATAGTTGTGCACCACCATGCCTAGCTATATCTGGTTTTTTATTATTTTTCAGTTCCAAATATATTTTAATTTCCATTGTGATTTCTCCTTTGACCTATGGGTTATTTGGAAATAATAATAATATAATTATAATTCCCAAATATTTGGGCACTTTCTAGTAATGTTATTGTTGTTGATTTCTAGTTGAACTCTATTGTGATCAGGAAATAAATTCTGTATGATTTCAATTCTTCAATATTGTACTGACCTTTGTTTTATGGCCCAGCAGATGGGGTCTCTCTTGACGAATGTTCCCCATGTACTTTAAAAGAATGTACAATCTGGACTTGTTGGGCAAAGTGTTCTATAAATGCCAACTGGAACCAGCTGGCTGACGGTATTGCGAAAATCTTTTATATCTTTCTTAATATTTCTGTTCTATAAATGACTGAAAGTGTTAAAATCGCCAACTGTGAGTGTGCATTTATCTCCTCTCTTTGTTAACAATGAGCAAATGTAGAAAAAGAATATACTGGAATTCTTTACACTGTTCTTGTTCTCTTTTAAGTTTAAACTAAATGAACACCTGTTTTCATTATAAACTAAAACTTAATTATCTCTCATCTAAATAAGTTTAAAGTCTAAGTTTATTAAGGTCTAATGATAGCAATCCACTATTTTTCCAACATTTAATCTAATAAAGTATTATTGATACTCTTCAAAACAGGAAAATAATGAATTTAAATGGTTAAGCACTTTGGTCAAAGTGCTCAAGAAAGTCAGTATCAGGTACGTGAACCTTTTTATTCAAAATATTTAAAAATCTTTCATTCAATAAACTTCCCAGCCCCAGAACTTTGCATCCTAATATAGATACAGGAATGGTTAATTCTTGGTTTTTGTTTTTTCTTCCCTTCCCAGTACGTCCTCTCTTTATGCTGAAGCATACGTACAAAACTCTAATCTCCCATGTGTGAGTGTATGTTTGTTGGCTGGTCCTCCCTGAATATTAGATACGTAAGCCCTCCCCGCAGCCCCACACAGGGTTATCCCTTGAGTTCTCACGAACTCAAGAACTTTAGGTATAAGAACTTTAGGGTTTTAAATAAACACAACTGAATCACTAAGGGTGCTTGGAGAAGGAATGCTACTGAGTCACTCTAAAGAGGGAAAGAAGCGAAAGCGACCTGCCGTTTCAGCGGCGGCACCTACCTGAAGAATCGGCTTTTTTCCGTGTCCATAGAGTGGCATTCTCGCTTGCTGCTACTAACCTCTGCGGTCTTCACGACATTGGTCCAATGAATGGGAGCCTTACAGAAAAATACGCCCAGTCCTTTGGGCCGGGCCTGCAGCCGCCAGGAAGTGAGGTGTAAGGGCACCGCAAACGAATCCCCGGGCATGATGGCGGGAAGCACCACAGGCTCTGCCACAGAAACGAGTGTCAGCACTTCCAGGCGATGGCCCTCCCTCCTCTCCAGAGACCATCTCAGGACCAAGGGCGCACGGGCCACAGCACTACTGCTTAGGGACATGCTCACTGGGGTGAGAGAGTGGTAACTACGGTCAACAAACACTTAAGGAGCACGTGCTACATGCCAGGCAAGCAGAACGTACTGTCAGGAGCTGACGGGCTGTCCAGTCTTAGCTCCATCGGTGTCTCAAGTCTGTTCTTCACGATGAGGGCCGAGCGAACGGTGATGACCTTGCGAGCGCTGCCTTCCATAGTCACCGCAAAGACCACGCGGACAGGCGGGAGGGAAGAGAACTGGGAGAGACACAGAGACAAAATAGCTGTGCTTCTGAAAAGTCACAAAATACGATACCACCAGAATGGCTATTTCAAAAGCATTATTGTTTTTTTTTTAATTTGGTACTGAGGATTGAACCCAGGGGCATTCTATCACTGAACAACACATCCAGGCCTTTTTAATTTTTGTCTCGAAACCGGATCTCCCTAAGTTGCTGAGAGTCTCACTAGGTTGCCAAGGCTGTCCTTGAACTTATGATTCTCCTGTCTCAGCCTCCCAAGTACTGGGATTACAGGCCTGTGCCACTGCACCCGGCTCATCATTCTTATTACTTTTTATCATTATTATTATTTTTGCAGTACTGGGTATTGAACCCAGGGGTGTTCTACCACTGAGCTGCATCCCCAGATAGTTTTTATTTATTATTTTGAGACAGGGTCTCACTCAGTTGCTGAGACTGGCCTTGAACTTCTGATCCTCCTGTCTCAGCCTCCTGAGTAGCTGGGATTACAGCTGTGCACCACCACCCTCACTTCAAAAGCATTTTTTTTTTTTTTTTTTGCGGACGGGGTATTGAACCTAGGGGCGTTCTACCTCCGTGCTATGCCCCTGGCCCTATTTTTTATACTTTATTTTGAAACCGGGTCTCACGAAGTTGCGGAAGCCTCACTAAGTACAGAAAGAGAGAGAGAGAGAGAGAGCTGAGGCTGGCCGCAAACCCGGATCCTCCAGTCTCCGCCTCCCAAAGTACTGGGATTACAAGCGTGCGCCACCACGCCCAGCTTCAAAAGCATTTTTACAATAACTCTCCAATGAAATTATCATTAAACCCTAAAACCATTTCATTTTAAAGGGCATGAACATGCTATACACATATATTATTTTAAACAGCCAATTCTAAAAATGTCTATAAAAATAAATAAATCTACTCAGATGTGACATCACATTGAATGTCACAAAGAAAATCACTCCTAGGCCTCTCGGCACATTATAAAGAACTCCACTTAAGACTGTAGCAATAACCTATCCAATTTTCCAAACTTTCTGGGTTTGGAGATATGCCCGTGGGGTCCTACACCTCAGTCCTTATATGGAAACTGTGGAGAAGACATTTTTTTTCAACTCTACTGGAGGGGATTAAAATAAAGATCAAGCCAGGCATGGTGGCGCATGCCTGTAATCCCAGTACTTGGGGGGTTGAGACAGGAGGATCACAGGTCCTCGGCCAGCGTGCAGTAATTTAGCAAAACACTGTTTCTAAATAAAAAAAATAGAAATGGACCTGGGTTCAAGTCCCAGTACCACAAAAAATTTAAAGTTAAAAAACAAAGTTCATCTGCAGCAACTAAAATTAATAACATTGAGGCAGGACTTTGCAAAACAGTAAATGATTTACCTCCTTTGGTATTTTCCTCCCAGATTATATTAGATTGAGAAAATATTTCTTGAACACTAACAATGGGTTGGGTACGGCCCAAATGCACACAGAAAAACTGAAGAAAGTCTTCTGAGATTAAAACTTGTTTTTGTAAACTCCAGAGAATGTATAAGGAAGAGTTGTCTATATTGGTGTGTCTTTCATGGGAACAAATAATAGTTTTCTCCAAGTGTCACTCAATTTACTCTTTTTTTTTTTCTTTTCTTTTTGTGGTATTAGGGATTGAATCCAAGGGCATTCTACCTCTGAGCTATACCCCCAGCCCTATTTTATTTTTTATTTTGAAAGAGGGTCACACTAAATTGCTGAGGCTGGCCTTAAAACCGTGATCTTCCTGTCTCAGCCTCCCAACTACTAGGATTACAAGTGTATGCCACCACGTCCAGTTTCAACTTACTGTTTAGGGCTGTATAATATTCATTGGCATGCTTACAGAAAAACCAAAACTTATATTACAAAGAACTTTAAAAACAAACTTTTCTTTCTTCACAATAACCCTCTAGGTTCTGACCCTGTAATCACTCTTTTGTAAACAAGAACACTTGATTCAGAAACTCAACAAAATAGAGGGAAATTATTTCGGTCTTGGCTTGCAGCTACTATGTTATATTCCCATATGTTCATTCACACATTCAACACACATTTTGTGTTACTACCATGTGACCTTTTTTCTCCCCTTTGGTACTAGAGATTGAATGCAGGGGCAATCCTACCTCTGAGCTGCACTCCCAGCCCTTTTTTATTTTTTATTTTTGAAACAGGATCTCGCTAAGTTGCTGAGGATCTCACTAAGTTGCTAAGGCTGACCTCAAACCTGCGATCCTCCTGTCTCAGCCTCCCAAGTACTAGGATTACAGGCATGCGCTACCACACCCGGTTGTGACCTTTTTTAAAGTACTAAATCCCACATTTCATACACCAGAAAGAAAATTTCTGAGCACATTCCTCTTAGGACAAGAGTATAGAAGACAATCACAGGGCTTTTTTCATTGGAGAAACAAATGAGACCACATTTCAGTGTTTCATTCTGCCAACTTTTTTATTAAAGCAAACAGTATGTGAAAATCAACCTAATAAACAATAAAACAAAGCACTCCATGTTTTCAACCAAGACTTTCGGGAAGTCCAAATGAAAAGACAAACTGTCATTTTCTGGAGTGTTTTTAGAGGGACCCAATCCTGGGCACAATCATCATCAAAGCTCAAGCTTCCACTGGCCCAGCCCCAGTGAGACCTGGGCAAAGTCAAGGCGAGTAACAACCTCCATGTTGGAAGTCTCCATGCTGCTGTGTCCAGGCCTACCTGAAAGTTCCCATTTCAAAACTTGCTATTCTTAGGGAGAAGAAATCAAAGCAAAAACCAGAAAAAAGTGTTTTGTTTGTTTTTATATTTGTGGTACTGGGGATTGAACCCAGAGGCATTCTACCTCTAAGCTACACCCCCAGCCTTGTTTTACTCTTTTATTTTGAAACAAACAGGTTCTCACTAAGTTGCGGAGGGCCTCATGAGGTTGCTGAAGCTGACTGCGAACCTACAAGCCTGCTGTCTCAGCCTCCCAAGTACTGAGATTACAGGCATGCACCACCATGCCTGGCTCTGAAAAAAATTTTTAAATGTCACCTTTTGATGATGTTTTAAAGGCAAATGTGGGAAAATATTACTATTTTTCCTTCGTATTTACTTTTATGACCATTGAAGTTAGGCCTAAACATATGAAATATATAGTTATACCATGATAAATTTCTATTTAGTTTAGAAAGAAAAGGAGACTTTGATCTAAAACATCTTCCTGTTCTCCTTCACTAGAATACTCAGTTGCATTTACCAAGTTAGGGGAAAACATTCTCTTGCAAGTTCTTAGAAAAGGAAGGTAATCATTTATAGAAAAAGGGTAGCGGTAAGCTCCAATCCCATGGATGTCACACAGTCCTCTGATCATCAAGAAACATACACCTATACATGGCCCAGGCATAGGGGAGATACTCAGTAAACACATGACAACAGGAAAATCATACTCACATAAACCTGTGGATGTATAATATTTGTTCTACTGCTTGGGCTGCCGATCTAAGAAAGATTCATAAGTCAGAGTCAGCACAGGCCTAAGAGAAGAGGTATCATTAAAGTCAAGGACAATGTAATTTGCTTGAAAGGATGGTGTTTGAAAATACTTGCAGAGAAAGTATGTCTACTACAAAGATAAAACAGCTCCTCTTGAAAGATACTGGCAAAACAATATTCATTTTACAATTACTTCTATGTGTACAAAATCTCTCCAGTACACATCAATACAAGTGAAAAGTATCTACGGGAAGAATCAGCCCTTTCATGACCAGACATGAATTTAGGTGCAGAAATAATCTAGGAAAAAACCAGGGTTTTTTGTCTGTGTTTTCCTAAGACAGTTGGGGCACCAGAGATCAACCATGAACATGAACACTGGTAGAACAGTGTTCGCCAAGAATATTTTTCATTGGGAACACAAGCTTGAGGAAAGCTGCAGTATCTCAGAAGTGCGGTTTCTACCTCATCCCTGGCCGCCCATAAGTGAATGCAATTACCCTATGAAATAGGAATATTGGGCAAGGCACCACAGCAGGATGCCAGCCTCCACCTGTATGCACCAATCAGGAAGCTGCCTGTATCCTGCATCATTCCCCAGGCTGGCCCGCTGCCCCTAGGACCACAGGCTGGGGTAACACTAGGCAAGGGTGTGCGAGCCTACATGTGATCAGAAAATAGATGACAGTGGATATCTCTTTATGCCACAGAGAAACATTTGGGGACACAGAGCTAAAATGATCAAGGAGCTACTTATAAGAAACATAAAAAAGATAGTATACAAATTAGGAAGCTTAACACTATGCAGAATATAGTCAATATAGTTGGCTCAGTATCCATGGGTTCTACATCCACAAATGCAACCAACTGTTGATCATGTACAGTGCAATTCAGCCTATGATGGCCACTCCTGTACCCAACATGTTCAAACTCTTATTCCCTCAACAATACAGTATAACCACCATTTATGAGGCATTTACATTGTATTAGGTATAAGTACTCTAGAGATGATTTCAAACATGTGGGAAGATGTACAAAGGATATATACAAACATTAAGCCACTTTACGGAAGGTACTTAAGAATCTAAGGATATTGGTATGGGGGTGGTGTTGGGGTCCTGGATCGGATTCCCCAGGGGTGCTGCGGGATGGCTGTACTCATGTTCAGCAGACTAAATAGCCAACCAGACCAGCTGAGTATAAAAAAGATGTGCCCAGGTAAGATCACGTGTTACTGCCAACTTTAAATCTTATTTTCTACCGACATTAACCTCTTCTGGTCTTATTGACATATTGATTACCCAAACCTATGACTGATCCAATAAAATCTTAAGTCTTCTTCCCAAAACTAAGGGAAGTAAAAAATAAGAAAATGGCCCCAGAACAAGGTTAATCCAGGCTTACCCCACTGGAAGCCTGGCTTCCAATGGGCGTGGCCGGGACACCTGCGCTTGCAAACACCTGTCCTGCACTACTCACCGTCGAGGAAGAGGAGTTCTTATCTGGTGCCGCATATCGGAAAAAGGTCCCCACTTTGTCTACAGACACAGGGCTCACTTGCTCCCAGCCATTGACTCTCACTTGCAGCTGGTGGATCCGCAGGTCATGGGTGTGTCTGTCAAGCACAACACAGAAAGGGACATTAAACACGACCTGGAAGGCAGGGGAAGCAGAAGCAAAGGCGCCAATCTGATTCACAGTATAATGACATAAAAACCTAGGCAGCTAACCCTTCGGGGGATTACCTAATGCAGGGGAAACCAGGAGAACAGTTTAACTGGGTTTTATGCTTTCAGCACAAATCGCAAGATCTGGAGAGTCTGCGCACAAGGGGCGCTTACCCCCTGACAGACCGTGAAATCCTGCACGCTAGCTAGGGCTTTGCCTTCCAGCCCTTACCCCAACCTCCATAAAACAGTGATGTCAGCGAAAATCACTGCAGTGGAGTGGTAAAAACGTACTTGTGATCGAATCATATAACCATACTCTTGGAAATGCATACATTTTTTTCTCCTTCTTGGTTCCTTTGTTGAATATCCTACGTCTCTCAGAACCATGCTCAGATGTCTGGTTCCAGCCCTACGTGACTAGAGACAGGGTGTGCGAGACAAGCCCTTGGTTTCAGGGCTGAAGAGCTCAGCTGAAATTGGAGCAGAAGGCAGTGGGCAGAACAGGAGGAATGGGAGGAAATTGCACATTTAATTCTATTTTAGATTTTGTCTAATTCAAGCCAGAAGCCTGAAACGGGGAACTGAATTTGAGGCTGACAGGAAGGGGGGAGGGAGGCACGGAGTGGGGTACAGTGTGCCAAAGGGGGGAAATGCCAGAAAAGGCATTTACTTTGATGAATTCAAGCAGAACAGTGGGACCTGAAATGGGCTGCAAAACATGAAAACTAAAATGGAAATGACCAAGAGGTCAAGTCCTCGCTGAGACAAGAAGCAGCGCTAATTCAGAGATGCTGTCCCCAGTCCTGTGGCTCCTTCGAGAACTGTGTGGAAGGACAGGACAATGCTTCACACTCGCCCCTGGAACCTCTACAGTGGCTTCCGGAGACATGTGACCAGCACAGGGATTCTTTTTCTTTTCTTTTTTTCCTGTTTTCTTTTCTTAACCTTCTTTTTCCTGTAACCCCCCCCCCCCGCCCCAAGACCCATACATTTAGAACCCTTGCCCTTAGGAGTAACGTCACGGGAACAACGCTACACAAGAGGACGATGGGCTTGGCACACAAAGGTTTGCACGCAGGAGTCAACACCGTAATAAGCGTGCGGCCACTGGGGGCTGAAGCCGAGCGCCTCAACTGCAGCTCGGCCTGGAAACAATCTGAGGCTCAAACCCAACACCTTCGCCTCTGCAAACACTAACTCTTCCCTGTTCGCACCACTGGCTAGCCCCTCCATTTGAAAATGTTTGCAAATAACGGGACACCTTATTGGACAGTGTCTGACCTCTCGGTAACCAGAGAGAAAACCTTTTTCCACATTTATTCCAATCCGGTGGCTGGCTATTTGAGGAGGACACGAGCCAGCAGTCCCATGGCAGAGTGACTTTCATACTTCTTAGAATCAAAATTTCTGTCTTACCATTACTGGCTCTGCTTCCTGAGACTACTGGCCTGCTGACAGTGCTGTGTGCGACATATACATGCTAAAATTGAAATCAAGCCGGGCGTGGTGGCGCACGCTTGTAATCCCAGTACTTGGGAGGCTGAGACCGGAGGATCCGGGTTCGCGGCCAGCCTCAGCTACTTAGTGAGGCCCTCCACAACTTAGTGAGACCCTGTTTCAAAATAAAGAATAAAAAATAGGGTTGGGGGTGTAGCTCAGAGGTAGAATGCCCCTGGGTTCAATCCCCAGTACCAAAGAAATAAATACATAAAACATTTAAATAAGTAATATCATTAATAAGTGAAAAGGCAAAACATGGGACAATCATTCACATTCAGTTTTTTATTCTTTAAGGAAAAGAATAAACAACCCTACTTTACCTGTGTCTTAACTTTCCTCTGGCTTCAAATTCGAAGGGAATCTCTTCGCCCGTGAGAACTTCTCGCCACTCACTGACATTGTGAGCGTCATCCAGAAATGCTCCATTCCCTTCTGGAACCATCCCTGGACTCCCACTGTGAGACAGGGCCGCCCTGGAGCCAAATCAGATGACAGGTACTGCTCATCCCTTGGTCTCCCAACTGCCGCTTTCAAGGGCTCTGTGCTGAAGAGCAGAAGCCCCCCCCCCCCAGAATGGCCGTACAGCAGCCAGGAGGAACAACCTGCCACCAAGGATGACCCAGGAGGTCAGTGACCACAGTTGCTCTTAGTGATGCTCAGTTACAACTTACCTGAATTCTCAGAAACAGCCGAGAGCCTCGCTACCTACTCACTCACCTCCAGCAGCAGAGTCTAGTGTGTGAACTAAAGCACGGCTTTCAAAAGGAGCAAGAAGGGCCTGGCTGGACTCTCACAGACCTACACTGGCAAAACAGAAAACTTTTCTCCTGGGGAATCACCACGCGTAGCGGAGGGAGGCAGGGGAAATGCGGCTTCAAGACAAGCGATTCTGCACTCATCTTGTGAACTTTGTGAGCTAAGCTGGGAGGATCACCATGTCTTCAGAACATTCTAAACAGGCCAAGAGAGCTGTCAGAAGAATTCTCACTTAGGTAAATTCCCATTTGTTCTTCAAACTCCACCCAGTGGCATCTGGGTTGAAGTGCACTTTAGATGGAGAAGATAATCCCCTCAGGGCCAGGTAGAATGGAAGATGCTTTCAAAGCAGTCTTGGAAGCAAAATGTTAAGTGTAACAACCATACAGAGCTTCTTTTAAGAATGAAGGGCATGGAGACTGAGGAGAAGAGACAGAACGGCTTTCCCTTTGCAATTTCTACACACATCCTTAATTTGCTGCCTTTTACTTTAAACATATATATCCCACGATCAAGATCACAATTTGACTCTTTCAGACTGAAGACCTACATACAATCAGAACTTCCAAGTTATTGATTCAAACAGAGCCCCAGGAGCCTCGAGCAGGCCCACCCTGCTCGGGGCAGAGATGGCTGCGGGACAGGGTGCTCGCCTTACCTGGTGGGTGTGGTGGTCAGCGTGGCGAACCACAAAGTGCAGCCCGTGTGGTTCCTCAGAGCGAAGGGGACGAATGGCTGCCGGCGTTTGGGAGTTTTCACCTCTGCTACACAGACAGGAAAAAGCCATTAGCTCACACCCCTCTGCGGGAGAGACCCCCCCTTCCCATCCTGGAGGCACTGCCCAGAGCTGCCTCTGTGACGGGCTGAAGCAGGGGCAAGAGAGAAGGAGCCGCCACAGGACAAGTGGAAGCCCCTAGTCTTTGCGGCTGCAATGCCATGTCTCACAAGCACCCCAGCCCCAAACCTCCCACAACTCCAAAGGCCTTGTCCCCAGAAGAGGGCATCAGGCCCCCGCTTGCTGAGAACCAAGAAGGAAACCAAAATGGACTAGAGATATACTCTAAACAGGTGACCCAGGTTGTAGCAGGGTATATCTATCACGTGTGCTCTTTAAGCTTTGTCCCAAAAGGCTTTACATAAGGAAACTTCTCCATATGCAAGTTGCCCTTTAGCCATATTATGACAAAACAAAAACTCCTCCAACAGTTCTCATTCTCGTCTAACAGTTGTCCTCTCCTCCGTGGAAAATCAGGGGTGTGCTAGCCTAAAGCTGCTAACGTGAAACCTTCAGCTCGCTTGTTAACAAGGACATTGCCACCAGTCACTGTCAGGTGGTCACTGTGGAGGCTACAAAAGGAACACGAAATACGGCCTCACTACACCGAAGATCAGGGGAAGTGCGCAGAAACAGTGACCAATACAAAACCGTCAGCAACCAGCTCTAGAGAGAGGTGACCTGACTCTAGACACGGCACGGGATCCGAGGAAGGCGCTCTGGTGCCAGGCTGCCTCGGGATCTGGCCACAGGCCCCTCTCTGTGTCACCTCCACCAGCCACGCATGCAAAGAGAAGGGGGGCAGAGGAGCCACCAGGCAATGGCAAGCCAGCACAGGAGGGCTCCTCGCTGATGAGCCCGACACCAACACGACGACCTCAAGGGCACAGGGACACAGCCCCATCTCATTCTGTGTCCAGCCCGAGAGCACAGGACAGCCAGGGAAAGACCACGACCTGAGTGGCCTGCAGCAGGGGAGTGAATGCTTCTAGATGGGGCAGCAAACACTGACAGCAGAGAGCACGGGCAAGGCCGAGTCCATCCCACAGGGCCGACACATCGAGACACGCAGCAGCTGTCCCGCCTGCTGCCACCTCCGGCTGAGGCCTGGTCAGTCCCCGGGAGTCCGCAGCTAGCACCACCTCTTAACAAGGAACCGCTGTCATTCCCCTTTGCATCTTTTACACTTTCCAGAAGTCAGCGCCACGAACATCACCAAACACGCAGTGTCAGGCTCAGGCAAGTTTTCTTTTGACAACAACAGTGGCTCGGGGGAGTCTAAGGAGATGGATGGGCTCTGGTGTGTCCCCACGGCTTCATGATTAGTCATCTAGAGACACCCCAAATGCTTCTGAAGACAATCTCCACCTAGGAATATGCCCATTTCTCACTCCAGTGGCCTCATTGAGTCCCCCAGGTCTGCCTTAAAAAAATAGTGCTCATCAAAAAGAAAATTAAGGAGTAGCTATGAGGCTGCTGACAAGAGCAGAGGGGGAGTAAAAAATAAAAGAGCTGTCTGCAGGGTGAACAGTGTCACCGTGGCACGGAGGGAAGGCGCCTCCCTCCGTGAGAGCCAGGAGGGCCGCTTTCATTACCGCAGATAAAGGGCCAGGAGGAGGAGGAGCCAGATGTGCTTTCACATCCCACTGCGAGCCACACTGGAAGTTTCCATTTGCAAATTAGATTGTAAAAGAACAGGTGGCAGAGGGCTTTGATCACTTTTAATACAGAATCACATACCAGGAATCCATACGAAGATATTCACAGGCACATTGCTTTGGAACTAAATAGCATGGGTGCGCACACTACTTCGGTCCCCAAACGGCACAGACTTCCATAACCCACTTCTCAGAGGATAAAAATTCATGGAGTGCACACAAATCCAAACACAACGTCAGGGAACAAATCTGACATCTCCAGTACCAGGATCCAAACAAACTGTACTTGCCTTTGGCACAGTACCAGAAGAAAAAATTCCCAAATCCATCAAAGAGAACATTACTCCTTGGTGGCCTCAAAAATCTGCCTCTAGGGACCAAATCTAATTTCTTCACGGGCTGAGATGACCTAAAGCTCCTCGCATCCAAGTCTGGCCTCAGACGGCTCCAGCTAAGGACACTTCTACCCCCGTGGACTTGTTTCACAGAGTAATTTGGCCATTATAAACAGCGTAGGTCTCATGCAGCTCAGTCTATCAGAAAGGACCTGGCTTGTCAATTGTCATAAATACATTAAAGCCCCAGGTCGCCTGCTAGTGAGTCACAGTGAATGCAGGCAAATCCCACTGTCTGTCTGAGCCCCCCTGTCTTTGTCACCTACATAGGAATAATGCTTGGCTTTGCCTGAGTGATTAAATGACATACAGAAAAGCTCAGAGGTATAAATTCATGAATAAATGAAGATTCCGTCATCAGTTTACTTTGTGAACCCTCCCTCAAACATCCATCCAGAAGCTTCCAGAAAAACATTCAAAGAAAAAAAGAATCAATATCCCTGTTCTGTGCTCCTGGTATAGGACATTCAAATGCCTTCTTTATGAAATATGTCATGTCCCATGATCTGGAATTAGCCACGTGAAAAACATAAATCATTCAGATTAAATCATGCTGTGATTTAAACAGATTTAAAAACAGTGAGAAATCAGCAGTTTCCTCAGGCTGAATTTCACATTGAGGGCTAGTCCATGGGCTCGTTTTAAGGCAGGCCTGAATACAAATATTCCTCAACATGTGTGGGGTTTACTCCCATACTCACTCACCAGGCAAATTCTCAAGGAACCTTAAAAGGTCAGAGAGAAAAATAAAAAGCATTTCCTTTTCTTATCTCCTAAGCACATAAATTCGTATCTAGGGAAATTAAAGTTTGTGTCTGAGTAAATATTTACTGAGAAACTTTTCCTCAGCTCAACCCCTGATTACTATAGCTCCTATTTCACGGAGCCCCCTGCATTCCCACGAGAATAAACATTCATTCGTTATCTCTAAACAAAGACTTGTGGCACTGCCTGGTAACGGAGGCAGCTCTTCCCTCCACTTGCAGTTCAGCGTGACGGGTCCCCGTAAGTGGCATGGATGTGTCTGCTTCACACGCTGCGCGTTCGTTCCACTTCCACCCACGGAAGAGACAGTGGGATCGGCACTAGGAATCGGCACATGGCTTACTTATTTTTTTGGTTTTTTCGGTACTAGGGATTGAACCCAGGGGCATTCTATCTCTGAGCTACACCCCCAGCCCTATTTTTTTCTTTATTTTGAAACAGGGTCTCGTTAAGTTGCGGAGGGCCTCACTAAGTAGCTGAGGCTGGCCGCGAACCCGGATCCTCCAGTCTCAGCCTCCCAAGTACTGGGATTACAAGCGTGCGCCACCATGCCTGGCTCTGGCTTACTTCTGATACAAAGTGCCGCTCTGCTCACTAGCTGGAGATGTTCTTTCCTGTTACTGAAGCAAAGGACTCACAACCGAGTGGACCCCAATTCAGCTCCCATTCGCAAAAACTCGGACGTCCGAGGCGGTTAAGAGAGAAAAGCGAGGCGAGCTCGCGTGGCGGTACTGTACCTCTAGCATAGATCTGGTGCTCTAGGTTAGTCAGACTGGCTGTACTCCTAGTTCTAAGGTAGACAAGGGGGAGGCCTGGTAGACAGGAGAGACAAAGTTAGAGGGTGAGAATAAACACAGTGAATGAGCAGATTCACCTCCGAACAACAGCAAGCGCAAATACAGAACATCGCAAAAGTAGCGGGCATCATACGGTCACGGGCTGTCCTCTCTGGTGACCAACAGCCAAGAATGGACTCAACAAAAATGAATGTAACTTTTTTTTTTTTGCAGTACTAGAGCTTGAACCCAGAGGCATCTACCCCTGAGCTATACCCAGCCCTTTTTTATTTTTTATTTTGAAACAGGGTCTCACTAAGTTGCTGAGGCTGGCCTCGAGCGGGTGATCCTCCTGTCTCAGCCTCCCCAAGTATTGGAATTACAGGTGTGTGCCACCACGCCCAGCAACACAACATTTTTTACATCGCTTTTACTGTGGAAGCTATGTCAAAGCAGCATATTCCTCTTTTATTAATCAAGGGGAGAAACACATGTTGAACATTTTCTTGAACAGAATGAGGGTGGGTTTTTTTTGTACTGGGGATTGAACCCAGAGAGAGCATTCTACCCCTGAACTACATCCGCAACCCGATTTTATTTTTTATTTTGAAACACAGTCTCATTAAGTTGCTGAGGTCAGTTGTGAACCTGTGGTCCTCCTGTCTCAGCCTCCCAGGTACTGGGATTACAGGTGTGCGCCACCACACCTGGCTCAGAACGAGGATTTTTAATTGAACACACGTTATTTTCTTAACCGGCACAGAAAAGTTACAGAAACCAATCAGCACAGCTTTTAGTGGGGGTTGCTCCATTCTGACTGGAAACGAAGCAGCAATAGACGCCGGTCTCCAGGGTCTCAAACATTCGGGGGAAGAGTCCGTCTGGGTTCCAAATTCAGTCACCACTGGGGAGTTATAGTGTTGTTTAAGTTCTAAACAGAACTTGGCAGTTTTCCGAACATTTACATTGGAAATTTTCATAAAATGACCTTGGAATACAAAACTAATAAATTTAGTACAGTGCCACGCCCTCCAGGTTTTTACCTGTAGAATCCCAGCCCCACGGAACACAGCCCACAGCCATGTCAAAATGAGGTCAAGACTTTCCTTCCCTGCTGAGGACAGTGAGAGCCCAGCGGCTTCCTCGGGCTGGGTCTCTCAAGGGCTACTCGGGGCTCATTTGAGGCTGGCCTGGATAGAAAGCACACCTCGGGGGAAACACAACTGAAGAGTCTCAAGACCTGAACGCGTATGATCGGTTCAACCAGGCTGAAGCCTACTGACATCCGAAACGGGTGCCCAGCAATCATTTTGGTCGGCCTATTAAAAGACCACAAGCTTGGCCTATGAAAGAATGCCACCCAGGAATTTCCAATATTAAAAAAAAAAATGTGGAAATTCAGGTACATTCAGTTACATGTGATTAAAAAACATCATGCCTTTATCAGCCTACGTAACCACAAAAATCAAGCTTTAACTTGTCACTGACATTTAGTATAGATAAGGCAGCTAATTAAACATGGAGAAAGAGAGAGGTGAGAGTTTGCGAGAAAGAAAAGAGAGAAGAAAACCCCCATCCGCTTCCTGGAGACAAGCCTTCCTCATGTTTGCAGTGACTCTGGCTTTAATATCCTCCAGCATAAATGATACTGTGAGAGACACACTCTCGTGGACATAGTGCACATTACGAAGACTATTCAGAGTCTTCTGGGTGGACTACGTTACGTCTCCTTGAAACACAAATTGGGAGAGTTGGAGGAGGAGCAGAATCGAAGCTGATGGTATCTGCACTGCCCCAGCTCCTAAGCAACGGCCTTGGGACCCAGAAGCAGCAGCCTGGGAACACAGAGGACAAACACAGCTGACGTGTTTTTGTCTCTCCTTCTAGAAGGACAAGGCAGAGAGAAAGTCCGCTTGTACACCCCGAGGAGAGACGAACCAGCACAAGTGCTTCATACGCTAAGAAAACCCATCCTCCCATGACATGTTTGCAGACCAGATGGAATATTTAAGTATTCATGAGCTATGTGAAGTCCAGCCAAGACTCCCCCAAAGAAACCACACTGAAAGGGCTGCGGCTGAGTTGAATTTGGATGACAATGGCTTGTGGAACAACTAAGACCATGCGGTTGTCCATCACAATCTCCCCAGCTCTGAGGAAAACAGAGCTCCATGGTGAGGCATTAAATAAGGAAAGAAAACATCGTCAACAGAGAACAAACTGATTCCTCTTCTGCAAGAGGCTGGGTATTCAATCCTTTTACCCATTATGGACAATACAGGGCCCCCTTTTCAAAACGGTTTCCACATGGGATCCTGCCCTCCCTCTTTCTGAGAATATATGCCAACCCTCTATCTCAAGAAGATGTTTTAAACATCCAGTCCAAAAACTCCCATCAATTAGAAAACCAATGTTTTGCCAAGTAAGACGCAAACCAACCAATAGCTGATCCTGACACATTCTCAGGTGTGCCCCTTCATTTGTAACACTACCAAAATTTAGGCTTTGCAAGTTGTGGATCCTTTTCCCCCACAGAGATGGAATTAGAACCCAAATTAAAAGTTCAGTAATTTGTGCCAGAAAACTGTCTCTTACAAAGACTAAAGCAGAACAATAGAAACTACAGAATTTTCCCGTAGTTTCTTCATGAAGAATGAGGGTTCTATCTGAATTTCTCAGTGGAGCATTGCTCAGTGGGTCAACAATGACTCAGACATTTGCAGATAAGAAGCTTACTTTGTCCAAAGCATGGAGGATCCACCGAAGAGCCCATCCAGTCTTCCGATTGGGCTGAATCTACTTCCTTGTCTTCTTTACAGTAATCTGCCATCCACGATTCCTTTGTACTTATGTATTGATCTAGGAAGAATCCCCCAAAGACATTAAGTCAAATACTTGCAATTTAGCAAAACAGGTTTTTGTTAAGTGCCTCCCCATTTTCTAGTTGCTGAGAACGTCTGTGCCCTAGAGAACCTCAACTGTATGGAAGAGATTTGTGTGAACACAACTATGGCCATACCACGGAAGCCACGCCTCAAAGGGAAAGGTGCTAACACAAAGCCAGAGACAAACGCTGTGGGGGAACGGGGGGCGGGGGTTCTGCTGTGGTAGAAGTTGGGGAGTGGACACCGAAGTCCAGGAGGGTCTTCAGAAAGAGGGAGACCTTTGCTCTGGGTGTTGAAGAATGAACAGAGACTTTACCAATGAGACTGGGAATGGTACACATTCTAGCCAGAGGGAGCAACATATGTAATTCCCCATGAACAGTTTTATTTTTTGGAGAAGAGAATTATAATGGAAATAGCAGGTTAACAAAATCATTACAACGTACCACACCTGAATGAAGACCTTTTATACTAAGTAAGATAAACTTTTTGGAACAAGAATTACTGGTTTCTGGTTTTCAATTCCAATACTTGGCCATTTAAACATGAAGAAGTCCTAGCAATGTTTCTGGGTTTCACAACACTATTAGGAATAAGGAATTGAAAGTAAAAAAACAAACAAAAAAACCCCACAAAAGTTTCGCCACTCACAAGAAAATGTTTGGAAAGATATTTTTAAATAGAAAGAAAGCCGGGCGTGGTGGCACACGCTTGTAATCCCAGTACTTGGGAGGCTGAGACCGGAGGATTCGGGTTCGTGGCCAGCCTCAGCTACTTAGTGAGGCCCTACGCAACTTAGTGAGACCCTGTTTCAAAATAAAGAATAAAAAATAGGACTGGGGGTGTAGCTCGGAGGTAGAATGACCCTGGGTTCAATCCCCAGTACTGCAAAAAATAAATAAATAAGTAAGTAAGTAAGTAAGTAAATAGACAGATGATCATCAGAAATACTAGCAGGAGTCCTTTCAAGGCAAACTCTTGTTTCCTGGAGCTTTTCAAAGGGCTCCCGTAAACTGTCTCACCTTCCAGAAGAGCACATATGTGAAAAACAACAGAGAAGTCAAAATAATACAGTTTAGAAGGATCCTAGGGCTAATTTACTATTACAGAGGTGACAACTATATCCAAGCAAACTAATGCGTGAACTCTAATCATTTAAAATGGGGATTTAAAATTTGGGGGATCAAAAAACTCATGGTCTCATTTCACTACGCAGTCTCCGTCTTTCTCTGACAGGGTAAGGCAATGGAGACTCTAACAGCCTCCTCTGACACACACCTCAAGAAAGTTCGCAACCTGAAGTTACATGATATCACTCAAAAATAACTACAGTATTATCAAAATCAGAGCATGCCAGCTAATAAATGATACGTGAATGTGCAAACTACCTGGTAGTATAATAATGCTACTCTGGTTTTAGATAACAGAAATACAAAAGACAGAGTGGTTCTCATTCACTCTATCAAATCCAGGAATTTCAGGGTTACCAAAGAAACTTCCAGAACACACACCATTACGTTGGCAACCCTTTAAAGCAAGTCATTTTCAGAGTTAGGTCAGCCTGATACTTGAATGGGAAACCACACAGGCAATTTACTCTGCTATAAAGACATGGTCAAAATCACACCTTTAAGAATTATTCTGTGATTAGCCTGAGAGAAATGAATCTAAACTCACTTCTGGGAATTTAACGAACCCCAGTGAGCAAGCATTATGAGGAGAAAGTTCATCATGGCCATGTAGGTTTCCCAAGGAATCTGAGCTCTTGCTTGATTATGAAGAACATGAACAAAGCCAGGTGTGGGAGTACACGCCTATAGTCCCAACTACTTGGGAGGCTGAGGTGGGAGGATCACTTGAGCCCAGGAGTTCGAGACCAGTCTGGGCTGCAGAGGGAAACCCTGTCTCAAAACAAAACAAAACAAAAAGCCAAGAAAACTAAACCGAGAGCATTAACATGGATGCCAACTCTGGAGAAATGGGCTGAGAGGACTCCTGAGCTCAGGTTAGACTTACCAAGAAAGCAGCTACACTGAATAAGAGATGCCAGGCATGGCAAGCAGTTACTCAACTAGGATGAATAGTCTGTCAGATAGAAACTCATGTAGAAAGCCGGGCGTGGTAGTGCACGCTTGTAATCCCAGTACTTTGGGAGGCGGAGACCGGAGGATCCGGGTTCGCGGCCAGCCTCAGCTCTCTCTCTCTCTCTCTCTCTCTCTGTCTACTTAGTGAGGCCCTCCGCAACTTCGTGAGACCCGGTTTCAAAATAAAGTATAAAAAATAGGGCCAGGGGTGTAGCGCGGAGGTAGAACGCCCCTGGGTTCAATCCCCGGTACCGCAAAAAAAAAATAGAAACTCATGTAGAGGCACCAGTCTACGACAGGCAGCCTCGCACTCACCAATCAACACGGAAGTGATGTTGATATCCAAACGGGGCTTGGCCTTGGCCTCCAGCTTCAGTCGAGGAGGATGCAGACGACTCGCTGCCTGTTGCTGCCAAGATACGGAGCATGGCCAAGGCTCAATAAATGGCTCCCAGCCTAGAAGAACACGGGAAGTCAGACATCTGTTCAGCAGATACCAAGAGTTCATAGGGAAGCACTGTTCACGAATGCTCTGCAAGGGCAACCAGAGCATAAGAGCTCCAACTCAAGTGCATGGCGAAAGCACCACCTTTGGGTCCAGGTCACCTGCAGATGTCTGTGCCGTCCAGAGGACATGAGTGGAAGACCATAAGTACCATACCCCCCACCACAGTCTTCCAGAGGCAGAAGGAAGCAGAGCAGGAGGTATAGATATGTGCCCTATTCTACTTTAGAGTAGGCAGGACCTGCTCTTGAGCCACTAGAAACACAGAAAGGAGTCTCAGACTCATGTTGGAAAAGAAATACAGTGGTTTCAATAACTGTTACATTTGATCATTCCATTCCTGGTTACATGAACAATCCACTGGTTGGACAAAAGGTATGTTAGGAGGATCGTTAACTTTCTCAAATTTTTATCTTCAAATATGTCATATGTACAAAAGGAATTTTAAAAACATACATGTACTGCTTCAAAAGATTACCACACTCATTCATATACCCACCACTCGGGTAATTAATTACAAGTTCCTTTACAGTCACGAGTGCCCTCCTCCCTCCCTCCCTCCACAGCCCTCTCCCAGACCACCACTGGCTTGAGGTTTTTAGTTCATCATTTGATTGCTCTTCTTTACAGTTTTACCACACGTGTAAGCGTTTCTTAAGAACACATTAGTTTGTCCCATACATGGTCTTCACATAAATGGAATCCTGTGTGCACTCTCTCACACATTTCTATGTTTGACGGACAAGTCTTTGAGCAGACTGTTGTGTCACGCTGGTGAGCGAGCCAGGATGCGCTTTGTTCTCCCCGCTGAAGAGTAACCCACCAATGAAAATACAATTTATTGGTTGATTCTACTGCTAAAAGACATTCATTTAATTCTAGTTTTATTGCTATTAGGAAGAATACTACTACAAGCAGCATTGTCTGTGTTTCCTAGCACACACAGGCCAGGGAGTCTCTAGGGTATAGATCTAGAAGTCAGTGTGGGTCAGTGATTAAGTATGCACGTATTCAGCCTTACTAGGTTATGCTGAATTGTTTTCCAAAGTGGTAGTACCAATCAACAATGCTAATAGCAGGGACTATGGCTCCTAACTGCACCAAAACTTAGTAGCGCCACACTTAACTTCTGCCAGCCTATTGGGTACAAAACATGGTATACCTTTGTGATTTGAAAGACTCATCTTTTCAAGGTCAGTTAACTTTTAACAGATTTTTAAATATACTCATTCAATCAGCCAATAGTGCAAATCCAATCCAGTAACACAGAGTAGGTCTATGAGTCTCCTTACACCGTTTGGCACTTAGTGACGTGAACATGTTCATACATCTTTAAAAGTAAGCAATATTTGGACTAGGAAAATAAATGATTCGCAGAAAAATAACTACCATATGCCCTGCAAGAGTTTCTCTCAGCTAGGAAGACTGGAGCCATTATTCTAAAGTTAAACATTTTGAACAATGAGGAAATAAGAGTGTTACTTTTAAGTGAATCCAGACAGAGGGAAAATGTTAACTACCATAAAATTAAATGTGATATGCACTCCAGAACAATCTGTAGCACAGAAAACAGAGGTGAATTTTCCTTGAATCCAAAGGGAGCGATCGCTTACAGGCTTGAGCCTGCCCTGCCCAGCAGCTCTTTGCTTGCTGCCCACGACTGCCAGAAATTCTGATGCGAGCTTCTCGAAGCTCTCCTAAGGCAAAGAAGCTCACAGCTCAAACCACTTGGCCCTAAGAGTTGACGGCTTCTGAACTGCAACCCAGTTAAGGCTGCTATGGTTTAGATGTGGTTTGTCCCCCAAAGGTTCACGTGTTGGAGGTTGGGTCCCCAGTGTGGCAATGAGGGAGGCAGTGGGACCTTTAAGAGGTGGGGCGCAATGTGAGGGCCTCAGGTAACTGGGGTGTGCCCTTGGGAGGGACTGACAGTTAGTTCTTGCAAGAGCAAGTTGTGCCATAAGCTGGCGCCTGAGCCCGGACTCGCCCTCTGGCCTCCTGTCTGGCCATGTGCTCTTTCTCCCCGTGCTCCTGCCATGCTGCCCTCCGCCATTAGCCCCTCACCAGAGCCCAAACGGATGGGACCACCTGATTTGGTCTCTCAACCTTGAAAACTGTGAGCTGAATAAACCTCTTTTCTTTATAAAGTAGCCTGCTTTGGGTATTTTGATACAGTAATGGAAATGGACTCACACAGGCCCTTCCTTACCTTGGTCTTTCCAGTGGGAGGAAAGAAACCTGAAAATGCCTCGTGTTAATATTCCTGTATTACGGCTCTGGAAAGACAGTACACATTGCCCAACTGTGCTTTATTCAGGGAGTGGGTGGGGCAGAATGGGCATTACCGCTGACGCAGCACACTTCTAATGAAACAAACAGGTCGAGTGGGGAGTTTAAAATGCATATGGACATAAATCTCCCTTGAAATTTAGGTATTATCAGGACCAAACAAATAATCCTTCACTATTGAGCAATATCATGCTCTAGTATAAGCCAAACTGCAGGATCAAAGAGAATCCACTATGAAAACTTTCTTTTTAAATGACTCAGTTGCAACATATCAGATATGTTTTAGACGGTCTTTATCTCTGTGCTTATGCAGTCACTCGCTTTTCATCTTCCCTGCCCCACCCCACCCCACCCCAGCCCACATGTATACGTAGCAATGGGCTCAAACAAACATTTAAATTTATTTTTTAAATCCTGTAATAATATTGCTTTATACTGACCTGACAGAGCACGGTTATAATAATCTCCAGAAAGGGTGAAGTGGGCGTAGCCTTCAGGGCTAGTTCTTACATGCTGAAGAAAATTCAGACCTGCAATGGAAGGAGATTTTACTGTGGTGGCAGGGCGGAAGCAAAGCCGTCCTTTGTGGACAAATCACATTAAAGAGGTATTAGCTGTAGCTACTACTGATGGCTCCTAGGAGAACACACAAAATTGTGATATTCTGTTCAGCCTGTATTTTTCGTCATCAATTTTGATTTTTAAAAATTTTGCATTACAATATTTGTCTTGATTACTGAGTTTTTCGGCACACCCCTAGATGGCACATCCGAGGCAAGGGTCTCATTCGCTTCCCTCCAGTCCTTGCCCTGACACACAGCCTGGGAGGACATGAAAAGACATTTCCACCTGGACATGTGAAAAGAAGACACAGTGATGACAGCAGACATGCCCTGAAAATAGTAGCTCAAAATCTTATGATTACCATAGAAAACTAAGAACTTACTAATTAATCTCTACAGAAAAAATATTCATAGAAATTGCCGAAACTCCAGTTGTTACTTTTAATCAAGGGGCCTGGCAGTGCCTGAAAACACAGGGCCAAGGACGACCTCTACGATGTGCAAAAGGCCGGATGGGAGCCCCAGAACCTAACTTTACCCAAAGGGAGAAGAGGCTGGCAAGACAGAAACCATGGAAAATGAGTAAACCGAGCAGCGACTTCTCATCTGCTCTCCTCAGAAGCCTGGCTCCTCCGGTCTGCTTGCGAGGATACACCGCAGGACACAGCGCTCCTGCGCTGGTCCCCATTCTACCAAAGGACAGCTCACATGAACAGCGTCTCGCCTCTCACAGGGCCCTCTACAGAAGACGCAAAGAGGAGCTTTCTAGTAAGAGTCTGCCTTTATATTTCAGAGAGAAACGAGGTAGAAGCATTATTTTCTCAGATTACTTTTAAATGCCTTTAGTAACAGTATTCACTAAGATAATCACATACATAAAAAGCAAAATGGAGAGGTCAAGAATTATTTAGCCAGAGTTGTTAATGTAATGGAAATGTTATCGATGACTATTTCTATTATTCCTAAGCTATAGGCTGAAGGCCACATATGGCAAATAAACACAAATTTCTCTAAAGCAGATATAATGAAAAACATATGTAAAACCATTACCTAAATTTCATCCACACTACTAAAAAGAGGGCAAGAATAACATTAAAAAAAAAGATGGGCCCAAATAATTCAGCAATCACTGAAAATATTCCAGATGAACCTGCCAGTAAGGCTGACACTCACGGGAAAAGGTGAGCTCCGCGAGAGGAACGTCACAGTCCATGCAGTCGTCGATGAAGCAGATGCACACGCTCTCGGCTCTGATCTCCACTCCGGAGATCCTGGGGGTGGGCACGGCCCCAGGGCTCTCCCGGCTGCTGGAGGCCAGGGAAAGAGACTTCAGAGGCTCTGCGTTCTTGAACAGCCAACTTGCTGCCTTTTTCAATTGGCCTTCGAAGAAATTGAAAGGTGATCAGTTCCACCAGTTTCCAAGGCTCCCCTAGCCTCTCAGAGGAAACAGATAACAGAGATTTACAGGGACCTACTGAGCACCCCAAGAGAGCCTTGATGCCAGAAGTATTCATAGCCTTAAAAGAAAAAAAGAAAAGAAAACTAGCATATTAAAGAAATTCTGCCTTCCACTCAGGTCTACTGCACCTTTCGTGATCTGGCTCACAAAGCCTGCGGGAGGCCATCCCTCCTCCCGTGGCATCTGCTGAAGGACAAGAGCGAGGAGGACAGGACAGGACCAGGTTCTAGGTGCCACGCGGTACTTGAGCACTTGACCGTCACCATGTCGATTTTGTACACACTGATGTGCTGCTTCGTTAGCTGCTCTCGAGTCTTTGTACGTAATTTACCTTTCCAACCACCCACAAACTCCTTGAGAACAGAGAACAGTACGAGAATTGTACATGTGTATTTATGACTGTTAAATAACTGTTGCCCTGCCAGGCATGGTGGCGCACACTTGTAATCCCAGTACTTTGGGAGGCAGAGACCAGAGGATCTGGGTTAGCGGCCAGCCTCAGCTCTCTCTTTCAATCTCTCTCCCTGTCTCTCTCTCTCTCTCTCTCTCTCTCTCTCTCTCTCTCTACTTAGTTAGGTCCTCCACAGCTTCGTGAGACCTGGTTTCAAAATAAAGTATAAAAAATAGGGCCGGGGGTGTAGCGCGGAGGTAGAACGCCCCTGGGTTCAATCCCCGGTACCGCAAAAAAAAAAAATAATAATAATAATAATAACAGTTGCCCTAACACAACCAGACTGCTAATACCCTGTCTCCCCCCAATGAAAGGGAAAGGAAGGGAAGGGATGGAAAGGAAGAAGAGAAATGCCACCTCATACTCCTAAGTTGCCGGAGGTGGAGCATGGAACAACGTGGCGCCCTGGGGCTAAGGGCACACGGAGCCCCGGCTGCAGAGCCTGTCCGTACTCACTAGCTGCTGCATCTTGGACAAGCTACTTGGTCTTTCTGAGCCCTTCAGCCTTAATGAGAGTACTGGCATGAAGAGGAAATAAATGAGCACATGTAAAGTTCTCAGAGCAGAGCCCAGCATAAAATAAAGGCGCCATAAACAGTTATTATTATCATCTTTATTGTTGAAGGAACTAAGTAGCTGTAGTTAGTAAAGAAATCCAAAAGGCTCTTAGAACATTAAAAAAATGTGCTTGAATTACTAACAAGTGAAAAGCACAGGAAAAATAAACGTTAAGGGGTATAAAGTTAGTTAAACCAAAAAACAATGATGAGTAGGTAAAAACAAAGCTAAGAAACACAACTAGCCCACCTTCATTTTTTTCAGGATGAAAAGTTATAGTTGATGCAACAAATTATATTATGAGACAAGAATTTTCACATATAATTGGTCAGAGTATAACCTGGGTATAATCTCGTGTGTGTGTGTGTGTGTGTGTATTACTGGGGTGTGTGTGTGTGTGTGTGTGTGTGTGTATTACTGGGGACTGAACCCAGGGGTGCTCTACCACTTAGCTACCTCCACAGCCCTTTTTATTTTTTATTGTGAGACAGGGTCTCACTAAGTTGGAGGCGGGCCTCAAACTTTTGATCTTCCTGTCTCGGCCTCCCAAGTACTAGGATTATAGGCATGTACCACAGCGCCCAGCTGGGTGCAATCTTTTTTGAAAAGGATTAACGAATTCAAGTAAAAAGCCTGAAAAATGTATTTCTATCCTTTGGTCTACTATTTACAAATACTAAGTCTCTCTACCAAGGAAATACATAAAGATGTAGACCAAAGTTCACACCAAAAATTATTTATTAAAGAATTGTGTATAATATTGAGAGAAAATAAAGTATAAAAAAGAAAGAATATAAAACAAGAATGGTTAAATAAATTATAATATATACTTAGAGTCAATGTTAAAAAAAATCCGTGTTTACGAATAATTTTAATGACATGAGAAGATGCTGCTGATGTAATATTAAGCATATTATAATAAAATTATAATTCAATAAAATATTTAAAAGGCAATAAAATTATATTTGTAATATAGTAGTTCTGCTTACCCTGGGGTTCCGAGACCCCCGTGGATGCCTGACATCACAGATAGTACCAAGTCCTATCATTTAATGCCTTTCCATCTTAACTAAGCATTTACTATAACTATAACTTTTGCAATTTGAGGTGCAACTGCAAAACGAGCATGAATTTCTTTTTCCTTCTTCACAGTTCCATGGATAGAAAGTTCATCCTGAGCATAAAGATCTTAGCAACCTCAGCATTTGATTTTTTCTTTCCTTACTAAATCAATAACCTCATCTTTTCACTTAAAAGAAGCACTTAAGTTTCTATTTGGCATATCTGAATTGCCAACATCATTATTCTTGTGTTTTGGGGCCATTATTAAGTTAAATAGGGTTACTTGAATACAAACACTGGGCTACTGTGACAGAACTGATAACTGAGCCAACTACTTAGTAACTACTGAGCAGGTAGCATATACAGCATGGATACACTGGACAAAGGGAGGGTTCACGTCCTGGGCAGGACAGAGCAAGTTTTCATCGCACTACTCAGAAAAATGTGCAATTCAAAACTTATGAACTGTTTATTTCTAGGATTTTCCACTTAATATTTTCAGAGCAAGGTTGAGCACAGGTAACCAAAACCACAGAAAATGAAACCACAGGTAAGGGGGAACTACTGTACAATCTATCAATATGTAATATATTATGTGTGCTTGGATATATATACATATATGGATGAATGGAGATGCACAGTACCTAGAGGAATGGAAAGACAGAGTGTGCACACAATTGTAAGGACTGGAAGGAAATACCCCGTAGCAGCACTTCTCTGTGTTAAGAGGAAGGGGAGCCTGGCGGGAGGCGCGGTGAGCCACAATGGAAAGCACCTGAGCTCTGTAGTGAGGCACACCTGGCTTTAAACCCACCTTGGCCCACACTAGCAAGTGACCTCACACAGACTTACCTGACCTATCTGAGCCAGTTTCCTCACCTGAAGTGGGGATAATAATATCTACTTCAGAAGGCTGTAAGACTCTACAAAATAACACAGAGACAGGCACACAGGAGCTCAGCACATGGTCATGGCTGTCGCAGTCCCCACCATCACCACACCACCACCAGTAACAGGGACTGACATTTGCAGAGCACATCCTGCACGCCAGGCACTTTCCTACAGCGAGGGCCTCTTGTCCTCATTTCTCAGATAAGGAAGTCCTGGGAGGAGAGGCCAAGCAACCTGCCTAGAGGCACTAATAAGTAGCTGGTAAGAGCCGGGCATGGTGGCGCACGCTTGTAATCCCAGTACTTTGGGAGGCGGAGACCGGAGGATCCGGGTTCGCGGCCAACCTCAGTGCGCATGCGCGCGCGCTCTACCTATCTCTCTCTCTCTCTTTCTCTCTCTCTACCTAGTGAGGCCCTCCGCAACTTCGTGAGACCCGGTTTCAAAATAAAGCATAAAAAAATAGGGCCAGGGGTGTAGCGCGGAGGTAGAACGCCCCTGCGTTCAATCCCCGGTACCACAAAAAAAAAAAAAAAGTAGCTGGTAAGGAGGCTGATCCAGGCAGTCAGCCCCAGAGCCCACCATCACTCAGATCCACTGAAAACTCTGCTGCTCACAACTATTACCAAGCCAGTATTATTCAGGCCCCAGAAGACACATGAAGGATCTTTTAAATACATGCCAGCCCTCCAAGTCACCTTGCAAAGAGGAGGAGGAAATGGGAAGGAAGCATATTGTCAGAATGAACACCAGACAATGGAGCCTCATTCAAATTACCTTGACACACCAGAAGGGCTTTGCGACAATCATCCACGCTGAATCCCAGCTCCTGCAGTCTAGCCAGTTGTAGCTCTAGGAAATAATTTTATGTACATTAGTCTATAGTCCAATTTAAGGAAAAGAAAGAAAAGAAATTCAGAAATGGTAACTAAAATATTTTACTTCTCTCGGCAAAAATGAGCTCCTAGAATATACCAACATCATTCTCGGTACTTCATACGGGTGGGGGGAGGCAGGGGGAAAAAAGGAAAAAAAATGAGCTCCTAATACAGACCTCTACCGAGTGTACCCTGAAATTTTAAGTCTTTTTCTTATGCTGATTGTGTTTTTAAAAGCCTATGCCTAAAATTCAGAGAAAACCTCTCAAAGTTAAAAACTAAACTTGAGCACTGGCCATATAACTCTGGTAGGAATTAAAAGAGGAAAAAGTGTAGGCTAGAGAAGTTGGTTTGGGGTATTTTGTTTGTTTTTAAATTAAAAAAAATTTTAAGTCATACTTATGACTTACAATTATACTTAATGACAAATAATTAGACTCTGAATAACTTAACTGTGCAAAGGAAAATTTTAAAAGTTAAAAAGAAGAAGGGTTATTGGGAAAACGGAGTGGGCTTACAGTTGGACACCTACCCAGGACAGGATCTAAGGCATGCCTTGCTCCTTCTCTGGCCTCCTCTCCAACGCGAGCTGTGCCTGGAAGGTGACTGGCAGCGGAGTCGGCCTCCGAGGCCACTGCGTCTGGCACCGCGGTGTTGGCTTGCTCTGGGATGGACTTTGCGATGGCAAGAAACAGCTGAACATCATTGTAGGAGAGTCTGATATCCAGGGCTTGTAGCTGAATCTAACGAAATTGAAAAGGTAGTAATTTTTTTTAAGTTACATTTGGTTTTGCATCCATGCCTCTTACAGATATAATTCCTATTTAAAAGTTCTAAAAGTCCAACAGAACTACAACAAATTTCTCATTTAAAAGATTGCAAAGATCTTGAAATTAAGTACTAACAACCATGAGGCAATATTTCTCAGTTATGAGGTCAAATGGCCACAAAACTGTGGCAAATAAAAAATACTCAGCTATGAGGATTTTTATATTAAAAATACTAGAGCAATTTATACTTCATCAGGATGACTTTCATACAAGTGTATTAATCATTAAAGCACAGGATCAGAAAATGGCTCTGGGGGAGACAGGACCACCTAGTGGCAACATTTTGTTAATCCATTTTGCATGGACCAATTTCACTTTTTAAATCTCTGAAACAAACTGACCGACCAATGAGATACATCTCCTCTTGGAGCTGGGGGTATAGCTCAACACACACACACACACACACACACACACACACACACACACACACTAATAGCAATAATTTGTCTCTTCCTGAAAACATAACCTTACATGAGCCAAATTTAACACTAGTATTTCCTGAAATTCAGTCTTTACTGGATCCCTTTACCACTAATAAAGTCAGTAGACTCCAACACAAAACTACTATGAGAGGGGCCCCTGGACCTGGTGTAAATGCCTGGTATAGGGCTTTATTTATTTACTTATTTTTTTTCCTGTGAGGTACCACTAAGACTGAAAGCCAACATGACTTTCCTTTTTCAATCTCCTATGATTCAAATGAAATAATTATTCCCCTCCTACCAAAGAAAACAGCCAGGCGTGGTGGCTCACACCTGTAATCCCTGTACTTGGGAGGCTGAAAAGAAGAATCACAGGTTTGAAGCCAGTCTCAATGATTTAGCGACAGTCTCAGCAAACTAGCAAGACCTTGTTTCAAAATAAAAAATAGCCGGGTGTGGTGGCGCACACTTGTAATCCCAGTACTTTGGGAGGCGGAGACCGGAGGATCCGGGTTCGCGGCCAGCCTCGGCTCTCTCTCTCTCTTTCTCTCTCTCTCTCTCTCCACTTAGTAAGGCCCTCTGCAACTTTGTGAGACCCGGTTTCAAAATAAAGTATAAAAAATAGGACCAGGGGTGTAGCACAGAGGTAGAATGCCCCTGGGTTCAATCCCCGGTACTGCAAAAAAAAAAAAAAAAAAATAGGGCCGGGGGTGTAGTGTGGAGGTAGAACGCCCCTGGGCTCAATCCCCAGTACCACAAAAAAAATAAAATAAAAAATAAAATGGGACTGGGGAGTATGGCTCGGAGGTAGAACACCCCTGGGTTCAATAAGAACGAGAGAGAGAGAGAGAGAGAGAGAGAAAACGATCACACCAGATTCCCAAGCGTCTTTTGCCTGGCTTCACCTTCTCTCCTCCCAACCTCCCTGCACACCTCTCAGTCCCGGTCAGACCTTCCTCTGCTTCCGCCCTGACTTGGCCTCTTGAAGCGGAATGCCTCCCTCTTCCTCTCCACTGATTTACACCCTGCCCTTCCTCCTGACTCCCCTGACCCTGAGCTCCACCCATAATGAATATTCCTACCTATACTGAGTTCTGTTTCCTATAAACCTTTACAGAACTTAGAGGCAATACTAGACAACTTAAAGATCCTCCCAAGACGGCAGGAGCATCCAGGGCAGAGACAACATACTTTGTATCTGGCCAAGTATCTAAAATCCTGCCTGGCTGGGAGTAAGCAGGAGCGTGAGCAGACGCAAGTGTTTGAAGGCATAGCAATGTGTTACAGAGACTCTCCATCATTACCTCTAGGACAGGCGGAAAATCTTCACTGTTGAATGCATCCATCAATCCGGAACTGTTCTGGTAAGAAGAATTCCCCACCAGCTCCACCTGAATTTGTACTGGATCAACAATCGAAAGAGCCGTGTCTTGTTCGCTCCCCAGCCGGCACGAAAACACCTGGAGAGTGAAACATAACGTGGCGAGGCTGGCTGTTAACCACTGCCGAAACAAACGCAAGCAAGGGGGAGGCTGACATGGGCCCACCACCAAGAGCAGGGACAGTGGGGCTCCCGTAGGAAGAGCGGTTACAGAATTCATTCTAGAAGGCTTAGAACTCATGCCCTTTACCCAGTAATCCTCTCTCTTGGAACTAGCCCAAGGAAATAGTGCAAAATATAGAAAGTTTCATGAAACCATTTTAACAGTTAAAAAAACTGAGCGCCAACAAGGTTATATCACATCTACTCACTGGAATATCTGCAGCCATTTAAAAATGGCAACTGAAAAGATCGTATAGAATGTAGGAAGATAGTTATAACACCAATTGTGTGAAAATATAGCCCAATCAAAATAATATTGCAGTTTGGCTCTCTTTTAAGGAAAGACACACATCAAAATGTCAATAGAAATTATATATGAGGGAAATAAGTGATTTTCTCCCCTCTCAGAATTTCATAATTAAAAACACATTAATTGCCGGTCGTGGTGGCACATGCTTGTAATCCACGCTTGTAATCCCAGTACTTGGGAGGCGGAGACCGGAGGATCCAGGTTCGCGGCCAGCCTCAGCTACTTAGTGAGGCCCTCCGCAACTTCGTGAGACCCTGTTTCAAAATAAAGTATAAAAAATAGGGCCGGGGTGTAGCTCGGAGGTAAAACGTCCCTGAGTTCATTCCCCGGTGCCGCAAAAAAAAAAACCACATTAATTATTGAAGTTGGGTGACAGGTACATACGAGCTCCTGACATTATTCTGTTTATTTTATGTATGTTTATAAAATAAAATGATAAAAAATAAATATATGTTTGTGAAGAGACAGAGGGAGGTAAGGGAGGGTTCCCATTCTAGGGCCAAATTTGTGTGTGTGTGTTTAAGAAAGAGTACAGAGCAAGGAAAAGCGAATTCATTTGAGGGTCCCTTGTCTCCCCAACACTTCCACCCCACTGTGGGGCATTTCCCAGCGCTACCAAAAAAACGTGATACCAAGGCCCTTCACCATATTCAAAGTTCACCCATTCTATTTTATAAATCCTCCTCCAGTGAGGTATCAAGAAGGTCTTAAAATTCAGACCGAGTTGTGCTGCCTAACGAACCAGACTGAGAGGAGTTCCCAGGAATCTCAAATATTTTCCCATGCCATGTCGTTTTTCTAAGACTTTGGAGCAGAAAACTTTCATTTTCCCTTTTCCTGCAGGGGCTTCTAATACACAAAACCCAATTGTACCTGAAAGTTCACTAATCAATCACCAGGGTTTTCCACTCAAAGCTGGTATTGTGGCGGCTTGGAAAACAGGTGAACTGTAATTTCATGATCACGTCACCCCAGCATGCAGCGCCTTGCTCTCAAACTGAGCTTTGTCTCCGTTACAGAAACAAGTGGCCAAGAAGTAAAATCTCTACGTTTTCTCAGCTATATTCGACCCCCCAAAAGAGTACCATATACTGCTGAGAGTGCAAACGAGCTTTATTCATTCAACCCCTGAGCAATACCACTGGAAAAAATGAGGCACAAATGTTTACTCGTAAGGGGAAAGGAACCCTGACCAAATATCCTAACATTACAATGAGAGGAATGCTAGCCGAGATCAGTGAATTAAGAACATCTGATAGAGACAACAATCTGCACGTTTCCCTGCTGTCTCCACAACCCACGGCTTAAAACCGGACAGGGGTTTTTGCTTTATAGTGCATGATGAAATTTCCAGGCTGCGAAGTCCACTCCAGTGCAATCATCTTCATCATGAGATCACACAGGGCCTAAAGCACCACTGTTAAGAGATGTGCTCCTTTATGGCGCGCATGACTCCAGTGCTGCCCTTGTATAGATCAGACAATACAGAAAATCCTTAGCTCCTTTCTTTTTTTTTTTTTACGGTACTGGGGATGTAACCCAGGGGCATACTACCTTCGAGCTACACATCCAGCCCTATTTTTAGTTCTTTGTTTTGGAACAGAGTCTCACTAAGCTGCGGAGGGTCTCACTAAGTAGCTGAGGCTGGCTGCGAACCTGCAATCCTTCTGTCTCAGCCTCCCAAGTACTGGGATTACAAGCGTGCACCACCACGCCCTGCTCCTTAGCTCCTTTTCTACACAGGCCTGCATGACCCCAAAGCCCTGGCTCTTCACAGGAAAACACTCAACGTGGGCACAGACGATGCAGGGAAATGAGGACCGCTGCCTCGCCTGCATAAATCTGCCAGGAGCTAGACCTGCAGACCAAGGGGACTCAACAAGGTGCCCGACAGGGAAGTGGGGACACGAAAAGTCTCCTTGAACTTTCTGAGGAACAGAGGAGGTAAGAGAAAAAGCTCATCTGCATGTTTACTGCCTAATGTTTGGAATAACTTGGCAGATTCAAAGAGAAAATAAAAAGGAGAGGGCAAGGGTCCTCCGAATCCACAAACTATTTCTCCTAATGAAATTTTAGTAGGCAAATTCTTTTCTAGATGCTTCTCTTGAGCCCAACATGCAGCATTGTGATCAACACACAGACTTCTTACCTCAATGCCAAACAGACTTCCTGAAAAGGGGCGATCGATGAAGCGGGGCTTATAGGTGAGCACGGTGGTGCCTTTCAGAATAACGGCATTGGTATCAAAGCAGGACACGTCTTCCACGACCACAAACTCCGTGCCTGGAAAGGACATCATCATGAATGAAGGCAGAGCCACGCTGGAGAACACCCGGCTGCTGCAAAGCAGCAGCACGTTTCCGCCCGCTGAGAGCGCTGGCCCGTGAGATCGCGCTCTAGGATGTCTGTCGACTTCTGCTTCGCCGTCATCCTGAACAAACTCTCTGGCCACGTAGGGCTGAACAGTGGAGCACTGCACCAGCAGAAAAGCCTGCGGGGCCACCGCTCGCTTTTGCATGGAAGTTTAAGCTAGAGAGAGAAAATGCATCCCAGTCGCCTGCGAGACCTAACAGATACTCAGAAGTTCAGAAAAGCATCATTTCTCCAAGCGATGGCCTGTTTAAAATCCCAGGAGGTAGACTCAGGTAATTATGTTGATCAGGCAGCACAAGGCACTACATAACAGTATCTATGTAGCTGTTGACGTTGTCTACAAAGAATGCAGATCAATTTATGTCAAGGTTTTTTAAATCAGCAGGTGTACAAGGTTTTCTACCCATGTGTATATGGCAAACTTATCCTGCTGTACATCAGCAACTACACAGAACAGGCTTCTGTAACTGAATCCACTGAGTCTGCATCGTGTAATTCAGCTCCATCAAAACCACTGGGAAGGAGATAGGACATCACTTAGCATAACAGTAAATACACAAACACATGCACAACAGACGGGAGCCCACTAGTTGACTAAAAAAACATTCTAAATCCATCTGTAAAGGAGAATATTGCTTTTAGAAAGAAAATAATCCTCTCACTTATTTACTGACATTTTCACATACTAAATGTGCCTAGGCTCAGTAAGGCACCTCTGTTGGGGCCATAAAGATGAAACAGAAGATGGAAGCCAGATTTCACATTAGGAAGAAAGACCTCTGCCCTGGCGGGTGCTCAGCCTGGATACCTACACTAGGTGGGCAGAGGAGAGGGACAAGAGCACCCCACCCTGCCTTCGGTGAGGCAGGCAGCTCACGCCTGAAAAATGGAGATCAAGAAACTCGACACTTGGTGGTATGTAAAAGACACGAATGTGTAAGTGCGCAAGTCTAAAAACGAGAGGCGACAGAGCTATGACCTGTGAGATACGGAGCTCATGCCCAGCTAGGACTCAGTGAATCACACCGACAGATAGTCACCTGTCACGTTGACCTTGACCTCCAGGTGTCTAATGCCCAGCTAAGACTCAGTGAATCACACCTACAGATAGTCACCTGTCACGTTGACCTTGACCTCCAGGTGCCTTTCATTGGACACAGGAAGGGAAGAGCGCTTGGTAACTACCCCACTCTTCACGGCTTTGGGAACTACAGCAGATTCACTGCTGGAGTTATGATGGCGGGAAGGAGTAACATTAGGTTTTTTAATATCACTGGGAGTGTGGAGAAAATCGTGGACTAACAGCAGCCAGTCAAATATGAGAAATACACGGAGATTGTTGAGAACAACTGTGAAACAGGAGGAATCCTTCGTAGATCTAAAAAGAAGAAGACAGAAAAAATAAAATCAGAAAAAGGAATACAGGATTTCAATGACCTGCAAATGTATTACTCAGTTTGGGCAGGTGGTATTATAAGGTTTTGTTTTATTTTGGTTATTGAAACGAGATCTCATGATGTTGCCCAGACTGGCCTCAAACACCTGGGCTCTGATGACCCTCCTGCCTCAGCCTCCTGAGTACCTAGGACTACAGGTGTGAGCTGCCGTTCCTGGCTCTATCTCAGTAATTTTAAACTGACAGCTTCAAGCAGCAGTAAACTCCCCACATTGGTGTAATAACTCATGCAGTGTATGCTTACCAAAAGTTAACCATATTTTTTTAAACAAGAAGAACTATGCTTTAAGAAAGCAATAAGCACAGCTCAGTGATTTCAGCTCACATGATTCCCCAAGAGACATCTGGCAGTGTCTGGAGGCTTTTTTGATTATCAAAACTGAGGGGCTGCTGTTGGCTTCTGGTGGGTAGAAGCCAGGGATACTGCTAATCATCCCCGAGTGCACAGACAACCCCACAAGGAATTATCTGACCCAAAAGATCTGCACAGCGTGAGCGTCCCTAATGCCAATGGTCAAAATGCTCCAAAACCTGATACTGAGAGCTGTCCCGGTTTTGGCTCTTAGGATTAGGGATGCTTAACGGGCAGCATCTATGCAAATATTCCAAAATCTGAAAAAATCCAAACTCTGAAATACTTCTGGCTCCAAACAGTTCAGATAAGGGATACTCAGCCGTAGTGCTGAGGCTGAGAAACCCTGGTGTCGCGGGAGGAGCACAGGCTTTGAGGTTGGAGACCATCGCTTACAAGTTGTCCTCCTGCATAAGTCGCCTGCCTTCTCTCAGCCAGTTCCTAACTCATCGAATGAGGACTACTAAAGGTGTAAGAGAGGAGGCGCCCGGCGCGTGGCAGGTGTTGATGAGTGTCAAGCCTCCTCCCCGCGGGCGTCTCAGGAGCATCCGGCTCTTCTTTGACGTCCAGGAGCTCCACTTCATAAGCACCAAGCGTGCATGCTCGCGCCAGATGGCTGCTTTAGGGGAAGCTGACCCCAGAGCCCGCATCTTTTAGCCCAAGAAGAAAAAAGAAGCTGACGTTCACCCTGGCCCTCTCCCCCAAGCACTCTCGAGGAGGAGTTGGGGTGGGAGAACAGGACACTGCGGGACAAACCCTGGGTCTCACGCAGGCTGGGCAAGTACTCCTCCACCACGCTACACTCTCGCCACGACACTTGTTTTATCGTCCTCATTGCTACAAATGTTATGTTTGGGTGAAAGGCCAAGAAGTGGTCTGGGGCCTGGCCTCAGACAAGTCGTCGTCCTCAGGGGTCTTATCCAGGCCTCTGAGTATAGTAGGCGGGGTGGGCAGGACAGAAGAATCACGCCTAGGGACACCTCTAAAGGGTTTTCTAGTGGAACTTTTGCTTTTGCAGCCCAAAACAGAGATTCTGGGCTCCAACTACCACGTGTGCCTGGTTCCTTGCCCAATTTGGGGAAGGCTGACTTGGGGACATTTCTAAGACTGGTTTCTCCAACCCCGGCTCACCGCCTCTAGTAAAAGGGCATCATGATGCATGTCTCCTTCCTACAAACACAGCATTTGCCACAGAAACACTCTACTCCTTTGTAATACAGAAAAAATGTTGCCCTCAGTACATTTTTTCCACCCCATTTTGAACACAGATTGTCAGAACTCTGTGCTAACTGGAAAGTCACAGCATGTCAGATCCCTTTTCTGGAAAATATTTCAGGCCTTTAAACACTGTGGAGTGATTTATATTTGACACACAAAATCCCAACAGAAGAGTAATTCTTCTTGAGACACAGAAAGCGTTCCAAAGCTCCAATCGAGAGAGCAGTTTACTCCTCTCGCTCACAATGGCATTTCTGTTAGCAAGAGCCAAGGTAAGACTTTCTTATTTAACTCCAAGAAATTATATATCCTTTTTTTTTCTACACCCCAGTCCTACTTTGGTTTTTTTGTTGTTGTTGTTGTTTGTTTGTTTGTTTTTTGAAACAGGGTCTCACTAATTTGCTGAGGGCCTAAGTTGCTGAGGCTGGCCTTGAACCTGGGATCTTCCTGTCAGCCTCCCAAGTACTCCCAAGTACACGCCATGCCATACTGGCGTGCCATACATATATATATATGCCATGCACGCCATATATCTTTACTATATGGATAAAATAATATTTCAAGACTCCTTATATATTAAATACATGATGGGTGAGACAACTAGCTGATAGTTTAGGAAGTCAGATCAGAAATAATAAGTAAACCCAAAAGAAACTGTCTCTGCAGATAGACCAAATTCCCACAGGCCTCCTGTTCCCATAAACATCCTCAAACTAAGACGCTGCAAACGTAACCTCCCACCGTCGGCTTCCATCAGCCAGTGACTAGTGAGCTACTGGGCCTGGAGTGTTTGGAAGGAAGTGGGCTTTGAATCAGACCCAGGCTTGAGTTCTGACACTTGACGTGCTAGCTGTGTGACCTCCCAGGAGTACCTCAGTCCTTCCCCAGGTGTCTACAGGGGGGGAAAGTCACCCGCTTTGCAAACTTGTCATGAGGATTCAAAGGACAGCAAGTGATGCGCCGGGCTCAGAGCAGGACCCGGTGAGAGGCACAAGCACTCCTACCACTGAACTTTCACCTAAATGTTCATACAAAAACTTAAAGATCTTCTCTGCTAGACTTCATAAAGGCATATGGAGAGAATATGACCTCTCCCTTCAAAAAAAAAACAAAAAAACCTAAACTCTGAGGAATTCTGAATAGCACATTAAAATCTCGGGCATACAAGAATAATCTTGATGATTTTTCCCTTTTTTGCCTAAATATGAAGTTTTCTGGCCTTTTTACTTGTGGCTTATATTCACAACATACCTGAGGACAGTAAGTACCAGTGGAATGGACTGACAGTGGTCCCAAAGGTTTCCTTTAGGATTGTCATTGAAGGACTTCTACAGACCAGACCTCACTGTTCAGTTATCAGGTCTATGTTCACTTAGTCATAAAACCTCGTGACAGTGCATCATGAAGTAGCACGGGCTATGTCAGCAATAATAACAGGAGCAGCTACCAGCTATGCCAAGCAACATGACAGAATTATTCTAGTTCTTACCTTCACCCAATGAAGTTATTTTTTTTCTATTTTATAAAGGAGGCTAAATAACTTGTTCAAAGGCAGGCACACAACTAGAAAGAGGTATATCAAGGTTTTGAGCCAAGATCTGTCTGATTCCAAAACATACACTCTTTCCATACACAATGCTGCCTCCCAACATAGCAGAGAGAAAAGCACAGTCTAATTCAAAAGGTAAAGACTCTTTAGACATGGAGGAGTGAGTTAGCACAACTTGACTAAATAGGTATTCAAGTCAAAACCACCTTTCCTTTCATTATAGAATCAAAGTATTGCTTTTTTTTTTAAAGATTAAACTAGCATAATTTCTCCCTTCCCCAAGTCACTTTAAAAATTAAAGCCTGCAGGGAGGTTGATTTTAAAGACCTGGTTCAATTCTGAACCTCATTTTTGGTTTGTCCCCCACCCGACTCCAGGTGCCAGGCAAGCACTCCACCACTGAGCCCCCCCTCCACCATTTTCTTTTGGGGGGTAAGGCAACAGAGACATCTTTTGGCCAGTGAATGAAACTGCAAGGGAGCAGGAATCCTGTGTGACTGCAAGTACATACACCGATGAACCACTGTTCATCTTTTTAGTGAGTCCTTTGATGTTCTAGAGTCAACATGAACTTGACCCCCTGGCCACAAAAGGAAGTATCTCTATGAAGAAACGCAGAGTCAGGGGCTGGCTCTCCTACCTGAAGTGAAGCTCAATCTGAATGGACCCTTGGGTAGAGCTGCTATTCTTGGAAGGCTGAAAGATACAGTTGAACACATTGTTCATGCCAGGGCTGGTCTTCTGCCCAGCATAGCGGGTGTCAAAAGCCATCATAGAATGGGAAACCAAGTTAATGGACTTGGTTTGGTTGGAAAAACTCTCATAAAGGAGTTTACATTTCTTGAAGTCAAATCTAAATGGGAGAAAGCAAATGAAATGTTAAAACACATTACTATTTTATGAAATGATGTAAGTTCAAGATAACAAAATCATCAATATATATCTAAGTTTTATGAAAGAAAATAACTCTCATTTTGAAATCCTGCATTGATTTTGACAGACCTCTCAAAATGGATTTGGTAGCATTGTGTCTTTGTTACTTTCCCAATTCCAGAGAGTTGATCTTGCTCAAAGGAACATCATAAGGAATCACAAGCCCATAAATGTATCACATTCTTCATTCATTATTCCTCTCATTTCCCATCATAAGTCTAAGAAAGCCATAAATCTGTAATAATCCCCAACAGAAGTGAAGGGTCAGCCAGGCGTGGTGGCTCATGCCTGTAATCCCAGTGCTTGGGAGGCTGAGACAGGAGGATTGCAGGTTCAAAGCCAGCCTCAGCAACTTAGTGAGGCCCTCTGCAACTTAGTGAGACCCTGTTTCCAAATAAGAAATAAAATTGGGCTGGGTGTGTAGCTCAGAGGTAGAATGCCCCTGGATTCAATCCCTAACACCAACAACAACAAAAAAAAAAAGGTCAAGGGGCCCTTTAGACTTTCATCTGTCAACTTCTTGCTTCCCTGGAGGTTTCTCTCTCCAGAGTCTGCCCAAATTTCTGTGTAAGATCACTCAGGTTACTGGGAACAACCAGAACACATCATACTCTTCACACCAAGAAATAATCCAACTGATTCACCAAGGGAAAATGTATTTGGAACTGACTTTTTTTTAATAACAAAGAAAGTTGTAATGAGCAATTTATACTTACTCAGTACCATTGTGACAATATGTACAGAATCACTCCATATTGAAAAAACTAAGGGCATAGCCCATCTTCAGAAAAAACTGCTGGATCATGAGACCATTAGCGTGGGACCCCAGGTTCACACACCATGTTCTCATGAAGGGTAGAGCCCAGGGCAGACTTTCAAGAAAAAGACAAGCTAGAAGACCAAGTGCTCTGTCAGGGAAATGACTAGCCTCGATGCCCTGTTTTCAACTATGGAACCTCTTTTCCAGTCATATGATCTTACGCTAGTCACAAACACTATCTGGAAAAGAGGAACAATCACTGCCCAACCTTACAAGGTTGTTAAAGAGATGGAAACAAAAAGTCACCACTCCTAAAGTTCCATGCGAGTCAACCCAAATTCATGCATCTGCACTGACCAAGCAAGTGACTAAGTCAGTGAACTGCAAGGCGAGCACAGGCCCATCTACAGGGAACACCTGCTGCTCAGATTCCAGATACTTCCAAGTAAGGACCTGGGCCTCGTATTGTTAAAACTTCTAACTTTTCAGAAGAAGCTGAAATCCAATTTTTTTTATGTAAAATCCCCCATTTTTAAGAATGTTGACCAGTGAGGTAGTCAGCAGTGCTCCCTCCCCTGAACTACGCAGACACTGCAGGCTGGTCCTCCCTGATGCCTTCGTGCGAGAGGGACCGTGTTCTAGCTCCATGAGGTTTTAACTGCCTTTCAAGACCATTCCAGGGCTCTTCTTTTTCTCTAGCACATCAAAACATTTTATCAGTCAGGCGCGGTGGCGCACGCCTGTTAATCCCAGTACTTGGGAGGCTGAGACAGGAGGATTGAAGGTTCACAGCCAGCCTCAGCTACATAGCGAGGCCCTCCGCAACTTAGTGAGACCCTGTTTCAAAATAAAGAATAAAAAATAGGGCTGGGAGTGTAGCTCGGAGGTAGAATGCCCCTGGGTTCAATCCCCAGTACCACAAAAAAAAAAAATTTTGTCAGTTGGGTGTGGTGGCATATGGCTGTAATCCCAGGTACTCTGGAGGCTGAGGCAAAAGAATCATTTGAGCCTAGGAGTTCAAGTCCAGCCTAGGCGACATAGTAAGACCCCATCTCAAAAGAAAACAAAACAAAACACTCTGTCACCTTGAGTGATGAAATGAACAGAACAGCCTGGCGCTCACAGTGGTCACCTGGCTTGAAAGAGGAACACATTCTCACTGTTGTAAGTCACTGATATTTGGAGCTGTCTGTTACTATACCAAAATTAACTCATTCTGGCTGACATGGGAATGAATTTAAACTTTTACAAAAGGACTCACTGGGGTGTGGTGGTGCATGCCTATAATCCCAGCACTTGGGAGGCTGAGACAAGAAGATTGTAGGTTCGAGGCCAGCCTCAGCCACTCAGCAAGGCTCTCAGCCTGTTTCCAAATTAAAAAATAAAATATGGCTTGGAGTGTAGCTCGGAGGTAGAATGCCCCTGGGTTTAATCCCCAGCACCACAAAGAAAGGACTCTTGTACTCTTGTGACTTGGGGTGTATACAGCTCATTGGTACAATACACGCTTAGCATGAGCAAGACCATGGGTTTGAACCTAAAAGCACTCACAGACCTCACTCGGCTGTGACCACCATTCTGCACCCTCTGCTCTACGCGAATGCAAAATACGGGCATTGTGTACACGACTGTTACTGGCAGTGAAATCACAGAAGTAATGCCGTACCTGGCTAGGGACCCGGCACTCTCCTTTCCTTTTGGATCTTTAAGCTCCAGACTTACATTTACCATGTCAATGAGGAAGCTCATGCACGTGTACACTTCTCCACTCAGGACAGTCTGCAAAAGGAAAATGCTGATCAATCTGCAGTTGATGGTGCCAAATAACAGTCTCAAAGGTCAAGAAATCTAATTTGCTTGTTATGCCACCTTCTTTCTCCAGGTGAATTTGAAGAATATACACATAGGATGACCATCAGCGGAGACTATGAGAGTTACAGAGGAACATGCGGTCTCACTCACGTGAATTCTTGGATCCTGTAAGTCGTAAGGCCGCATAAACTCCTCTATGGGCTCCCCAAGGTTGTTCTCTAGTAAGCCTCGGATCAGCTTGTACTTATACAGATCCAGCGAGCAGTGGACTGAGGAGAGATTGCCATGGATAGATATGTCCGGAACAGTATGACTTATTTCTCTATAAAAAAAAAATGTCACTTTTAGAAACAGTTCACTGACTTAGCATTGACATAGCTCACGCCCAAATGTAAGAGCTATAGCGTACCCACTACAGTATCAACCATTTACCTTTTAAGTTCCATGACATAAATTTCATGTATCTCCAACTGAAGCAAATTGATATGACTGTCAGACTTCAGCTACAATAAAACCCTTTCCTCCCAAATATTCATGTAGAAAATCCTCAAATGTAACATGAGCTGAATGGGCTAGGGGTGTAGCTCAGTGGTAGAATGTTTGCCTAGCATGCACAAGGCTCTGGGCTACACACATATAATTGTTGGCTCACAAGACCATTAGCATAAGACCCCAGACTCACTACAGCATGCCCCCATCATCTGAGTCAGGTACAGGCCAGGACAGACTTTCAACAAAAAGAAAAGCTAGAAGACCAAGTATTATATTATATGTATATATATTTTAATATATAATATAATACATATTATTAAAATATATATAATGTTTATATGAGGTAACTAGCCTATTATCAAGGAAAACTTCACGAGACTCAGAAATTGTTTAAACATTACAGTTTGGAAAGCAATAATGAAGATATGTCAAAGCCAGGCTTGGTGGTGCAAGCCTGTAATCTCAGTACTTAGGAGGCTGACACAGGAGGATCACAGGTTCAAGGAGAGCCTCAGAAACATAGCAAGACTCTCAGCAACCTAGCTAGCAAGACCTTATTTCAAAACAAAAAAATAAAAAGGGCTGGGGGTGTAGCTCAGAGATAGAATGCCCCTTAGTTTAATCCCCAGTACCACACACACACACATACACACACATACACACACACACAACCACACACACACTACACACACACAACCACACACACACACACACCACACACACAGCCCGAGCTCTTAACTCTTCAGATTCAGTGACAATTACAAGAAGAAAGCAGTGATTCATATTTAGCCCAGATGGGACATGAATTGGGATAGAATCTGAATAGGTTTCTCATCTCAGCTAGGATGCGCAGAAGCAAAGCTGAAGATGCCCAGCACTGGGGATATATATATATATATCCATGGGTAAAGTGAGCATCATGGATCCCACAGACACTGTGCTCTGAGTATATAAAGTAGAGGGTTAGGAGTTGAAGTGGAAGAGGAATATAAAAAAATTACTGTGGGGCTGGTAGAGTTGCCTAGCATGTGGTAAGGCCGTGGGTTTGATCTCTAGCACCGCCAAAAGAAAAAAATATTGTCTTTACATTGCCTACAGAGAAAAACCCGCATACAATAAAGTTTTAAAAGGCCTATGATGCAACCAGGGAAGCAAAACTGGGCAAGCCTGCCAAGTGCCATCTTGGGTCCCTGTCTCTGGCGGCGAGATGCTAACAGCACACCTGTGTCCGGCCTCGCCTTCTACCTGGGCTAACCGAGTGTCATTATCTGCACATAGACACGGCTGGGGTGAGCAGAAAGTCTACATAAGCAGAGCACGAAGCACTTTTGGGGGAGGGAGGACTGCTTGAAAAGAAAACAAAGTGTTCAATTTCTAAATAACGAAGCTTCTCCTAAGACTGCTAAGCCAGTAAAACCAAATGTACAAGTGAGTGAAACAGACATCCAACGACAACGGCCACAGCGCAGCATTCACGGGAGAGAAGCTAAGAGTGACAGAGATGACCCGCCGAGCCCAGGGACGGGAGGGAGTGGCCGGCGGGGAGTTAAAATCGCACTCTACAGGTCAGGAAGCTGCTTCTCAAAACGTCACAAATGAACATCTCTTCCATAACTATACAGCCACCCTCACCTTGCCCTGGGGTTGAGATGCGAATGCTGCCGCTGTCTCCAAGACCCACGCCCACACTGAAAGCTATCGCACGCTGCCATCAGCGGGTCCAGTCCCAAGGACCTGGTTAAATACGTCGGCCCGAGAGTCGGATTCTGCTGGTCTCAGGTCGGGTCTGGGGCCGTTCATTCTCAAGAAGTTTCCCAGGCAGATATGGAACTAATGGCAACTTGAGAAATGCTCTCAACTAAGGAAATGAGCATCTGTGATCTGAGGCCAACTACAAGGGTGAACGAGGGTCAGCTCCCCAGGCTTCCTGGAGAACTTTCTTTCGGTCCACTCGCTAGAGTGTGAAGGGCAAAACTGACTCTGAACGGTTATGAGAATTAAATGGAGTTACAGGGTGAGCAGCAATAGCAGGTCCAGAGTCAAAATGTTCACCTTTTCTAGAATACTTTGGCTGCCCTCGCTACCCCGTCACCATCAAATCCATGCTAAATTCATGTCCCTTCCTCTCTGTTTCCAAGGCACCTGTAAAATCTCATAACACAGCTTGTATCACTGAATAAAACACTAACTTAGAATCATCTACTTACCTTCCCACATCTCGCAACAAAATGAAAGCTCCTTGAGGGCAGAAGTTTTCTCTTTCTTAATTTTTTTTGGGGGGAGGGTATACTGGAGATTAAATCCAGGGGCATTCTACCTCTGAGCTGCACTCTCAGACCTTTTTATTTTTAATTCTGAAACAGGGTCACACTAAGTTGCTGAGGGGCTCCCTAAGTTGCTGAGGCTGACCTTGAACCTGCGATCCTCCTGTCTCAGCCTCCCAAGTACTGGAATTACAGGCATGTGCAACCGTGCCCAACTAAGTTTTCTCTTTAATCACAGTAGCCCCCATGTCGAGCACACAGTAGGGATGCCGTTAACATTTGGAAAACAGGTGAAGAAATAAGTGGATACCTAGGCTCTTCCTGACTTACCATGATAGCACTTTTTTCCAAGTTGGTAAGATTCCACTCAATAACAGTTATCCACATAAAACACTCACCGGTCCAAGTTCCTTTCCACCTGCAATTTCAGCCTGCAAGGCTCAGTTAAGAGGCTTCCCCCTGTCTGTCGCACGAAGTAGGAGGGGAAGATCAGCTCTCCGCTCATGTCCTCTGAGGCTTTAGAGTACTCCCGCGGGCGTCTTTCTGCAGCGAAGATGTCCATGTCCTGTAGATCCACGACAATGCAATCCAGCAGGCAGACGTGGTCTTCTACGAGGGCCCAAGACAGACAGAGAGTGACGAAAATAGAATGCAAAAAGGTCTGGGCCTGAACAAAATTAAAAAGTCAAAAGAAAGTTCACTCTGTCTTTGGAAAATATTTACAACCGCCTGTTTCCTCCTGCTCTCCGCTACTCAGAAAACCGGCTGTCCAGAAGTCTCCACTGTGGCAACAAGACCTCCCTCCACGGAGTCTGTGTGCTGGCCACGGGCTGCCCCCTCCTCCATCCAGGCACACGGTGTCAGTGCCTCACGCTGTCCTGAGACCTCAGCTGAGGCTAGAGATTTAATGCATGGGCCGGACGTGGTAGCGCACGCTTGTAATCCCAGTACTTTGGGAGGCGGAGACCGGAGGATCCGGGTTCGTGGCTAGCCTCAGCTCTCGCTCTCTCTCTCTCTCTGTCTCTCTCTCTCTCCCTGTCTCTCTCTCTCTCTCTCTCTCTCTCTCTCTCTCCTTAGTGAGGCCCTCCGCAACTTCGTGAGACCCGGTTTCAAAATAAAGCATAAAAAATAGGGCCGGGGGCGTAGCGCGGAGGTAGAACACCCCTGTGTTCAATCCCCGGTACCGCAAAAAAAAAGAGATTTAATGCATGACTAAAAATGACTGCACGTGCAATCTCTCCCTGGAAACGATACCCAAAGGTTTACCAACTTTTCCCAGCAGTAAAATTCTTTTTACAAACACATTATTTAATCATTTCTACCGCCACCGATCAAATCCAAATTACCTTCATTCTTCCCTTGGACCATCACAAACTTGCCTCCAATATACCTACTTAATTCCACTGTGGCCGGGCGTGGTGGCGCACGCTTGTAATCCCAGTATTTGGGAGGCGAAGACCGGAGGATCCGGGTTCGCGGCCAGCCTCAGCTACTTAGTGAGGCCCTCCACAACTTCGTGAGACCCGGTTTCAAAATAAAGTATAAAAAAAATAGGGCTAGGGGTGTAGCGCGGAGGTAGAATGCCCCTGGGTTCAATCCCCGGTACCACAAAAAAAAAAATAATTCCATTGTGGTCCCACAAAATACCTGAGTAATCCTTTAAAAATAAATAGACCATAGCATTCCCTCCCTTTATACACTTTAATGGCTATATTTAATCCAAAATTCTCTCTGTAAAACTCCCTAAATCCCTGCAAGGCCCTGCATAAGCCCACAGCTTCCTTTCCCATCCTCATCTCAAACCATTCTTCCAGTGGCTTACCAGCCTTCGTTTCCCCCAAAAGGCCATGCTCTTTGCTTCCTGGACAGCCTTACCAGTGGCTGACCTTCCATCCTCAATCTAAATTGGGTCTTCTATTTGCTTCTGTTTTTATCCCATAATGTTTATCATAATCTACCAATATTCATATGTCTATTTAATGTCTTTCTCATTAGTCTACAAGTATAATCATGGCAGGAACCATGTGTAACAGCATGATAACATACGGGGGAACAAGATATCCTAACACCTGGCATTAAGCAGAAACTTAGTAAATGCAGTTCTTGATTGGATGATTATACTGACAAATATAGGAGACACAGCAGTGTGGAGCTGATCTGGTAGAGGGGGTAAGGAATGGGAGTAAATTAGGCTTCAGAGATTCCCAGGGTACCATCGGAGAATCTAGGAAGACGTACAACAGTGCAAAAAATACTGCATTAATCCAAGGCAATGTATCACTAACCAGGAAATTTGAGAGAAAAAATAGCAAATCAGTAGGACAAATAATGCTAGGAAAGAGATCTTTCTATAAAACAGTCCAAATCACTTCCTACAGGCACCCACTGTATGTCAGGCTGGCTGTATTCCCAATCGTCACTGTCATCCTCACAACAGTCACTGCGGATATTTGTTGAGTGGCCCATCGCACGCCCCTCCAGGCTCCGCACTGGTACCACATGGGTCAAGAACCAGGTTCAGAGTCAATACCAAAACTCATAGTCCAAACCTGCTTTTTACTATTATATAACCTTGAACAAGTCAACTTACTTGATCTCTCTAAACCTTTGTCTCTTCATCTGTAATATGGGGGGAAAATGAAACTCGCAAGGATCTCATGGGGGTGAAATGGTAGAATGTGCCACAATGCCTGGCACACAGCAAGTGTTGAACAATACCACTGTGATGATGATGACGATCATCTCATCCTGTCGACACAGCTAGACACACCACTTTGCTGTCACCTCTAGGAATACATGGTACTGCAGGGCGTTAACTACTCCTCGAATCTATCTCATGAAAGGCAGAGCCTCCCTCCGCTGCTGTCCTTCATCTCTCAAAGTCCAACCACACCGAACTGATCTTTGTGGTGAATCATAGTCTGCCTCCCTCTCTAGCTCCATAGAGCAGCACCTCACTTATCCAATACATCATCCATCCACAACATGATGAAATGCTCAAGACCCGAAATTAGGCCCTCACTTGAATCAGCAGTTTTACTTTCTAGAGAAGAGCACCAATAATTGGATGGTTCATATCTTTTCAAATATTTTATTGACAGTATTTCTACTGTTATCTAATTCATACTAATATATATATATATATATTTTTTTTTTTTTTTTTTTTTTTTTTTGGTGGTACCGAGGATTGAACCCAGGGGCATTCTACCTCCGAGCTACACCCCCAGCCCTATTTTTTTTATTCTTTATTTTGAAACAGGGTCTAAGTTGTGGAGAGCCTCACTAAGTAGCTGAGGCTGGCCGCGAACCCGGATCCTCCGGTCTCAGCCTCCCAAGTACTGGGATTACAAGCGTGTACCACCATGCCTGGCTCCTATTTTTTATTCTTTATTTTGAATCAGGGTCTCACTAAGTTGCACAGGGCCTCACTAAGTAGCTGAGGCTGGCCGCAAACCCAGATCCTCCTGTCTCAGCCTCCCAAGTACTGGGATTAGAAGCCTGCACCACCATGCCCAGCTCTAATATTTTTTAAGGGGCCCTTTTTAATGACTTGCAAGGATGGTGTCTGGGTGGTAGTCTACAAGGATGCAAGACTTGGTATCAATCATAATCTAGCAGCAACTTATCTTGAGCTATGAGAAAAATATGCCCTAATAAACGATCTAAAATCTCTATTTAGACTGTGCCTTGCTAATTTAACTCTACTTTAGAAGTCACCCAGTGCCAACTCCATGTCTAAGATGCTCAGGCCTAGCCAGGCATGGTGGCTCATGCCTGTAATCCCAGTACTTGAGAGGCTGAGACAGGAGGATCACAGGTTCAAGGACAGTCTCAGCAACATAGCAAGACTCTCAGCAACCTAGCAAGACCCTGTTTCAAAAAAAACATCAGTCTGGGAGTGTAGTTGAGAGGAGAATGCCCCTGAGTTCAATCCCTAGTACCACACACACACACACACACACACACACACACACACACACAGATGCTTAGGCCTTTTAATGTAACATCAAAACCCAGTCATCACTAAAGAAATACTACCTCTTTGTTGGTCACTGCTCATACACAATGCAGCCCCTGCTCAGACACCTGCAGAGGTCTCGTGACTCTCCCCACCTTCGATATGCAGTTCTTTTCTGCTCTTGTACCTGGACTACTGTCCCCATGGCTGGCCGACGGTATGGCCTGCTGCCCACGCTGCTTGCTGGAGACGCTGGGAACCACCTCGTTCCTCAGGCTGCCGAGGCCCACACTGGCAGGGGGCGTCATCAACAGCCCCGGGGAATGGGGCCCCTTGGGGTCCTCCATGCTGGCCGTTCTCCTCGGGTGGTGTTTGGGAGTCCCCACTGGGGAGGCTGAAGGCACTGATTCCTGTAAAGAACAAAATAACACTAGAACTCAGTGGGTGACAATATCTTCACTATCCCGGAAGTCCTAGCCCAGTCCCCAGATTTGTTTCCCTCAGTCTCCCAGACTCCAACCACAGACAGGAACGGGCTGTGACACTGACTGCCGCAGATAAGGACCTGCGGAGGTATTACAGATCACTCAATACCTATTGAGAGCTATAGCAATGCTGTAAGAAGAGACCATCTTTTGACTCAGGAGCAAACGTCAAGATGCTAATTGCTTCAGGTGGTTTAATCTAGGTCAAATTCAACAAAAGTAGCCGGGCATGGTGGCGTACACTTGTAATCCCAGTACTTAGGAGGCTGAGACCAGAGGATCCAGGTTCACGGCCAGCCTCAGCTACTTAGTGAGGCCCTCCACAACTTAGTGAGACCCTGTTTCAAAATAAAGAATAAAAAAAAAAATAGGGCCAGGGGTGTAGCTTGGAGGTAGAATGCCTCTGGGTTCAATCCCCAGTACTAAAAAAAAAAAAAAAATTCAACAAAAGTAAATGTCTTGGCCATGTGATATCCTGTTACTTGGGGGGGGGGTATTGTTATATGAAAATGTATCTAATGGCCTTCTGACCCCAATGGAATTAGACCATGGTAGTGTGTTTGTACCTTCTAAAAGTCTCCCCACATGGGTTTATATTCCTCATCTCTCTAAGTAACTAGAAATGAAAGTAAAAACAAAGGAGGTTAGCCACTCCTGTTATGTTTCTGTTCAAGGGCATAAAAATTAAGAGAGCTAATACAGAATAGATTCTGTTATTCTATTTGGGGGAGGTACTGGGGGTTGAACCCAGGTGCATTCCTCTGAGTTACACCCGCAGTCCTTTTTATCTATTTATTTTCTTTAATTTGAAACATGGTGTCGCTAAGTTACCGAGGGTCTCACTAAATTACTGAGGTTGGCCTTGAAACTGCAATCCTCCTGTCTCAACCTCCCAAATACTGAGATTACAGGAGTGTGCCACCATGCCCAGCTCTGTAATTCTGTTTTAAAACTATATTTTTATATACTTACTGCTTGTAATTAATTGCAAATACGGAAAACCATAATTAGTCAATAATCAGCTTTTTTTTTTTTCAGTGTTGGGGATTGAACCTAGGAGCATTCTACCTCTGAGCTACACCCCCAGCCCTTTTTGGAACAAGGTCTTGCTAAGTTGCTGAGGCTGGCCTCGAACCTGCAATCCTCCTGTCTCAGCCTCCCAAGTACTGGGATTACAAGTGTGCACCAGTGATCACTGACTTTTAAGCTTCCACGGCTCCCTCACACACAGCTCAGCCTCGTCTCCACATGGCTTCTGCATCGTCGGGCTGTTCCCATCCAGCCCTGTCACATATGGACTGGGAGGACAGGAAGAATGGTTTTCCTTCTAGCATGCCTGAGATGTTCACTCCTCTCAGCTTTGGAAAAGGAGAGGGAAATACTGCACTCTCTCACAGTTATCTGGAGTAGTAATTATAAGGAAGAGTAAAAGAAACCAGTTCTTACTTCCCGTAATTTTTTTTTTTTTTGGTGAGGCAGATTACTAGGCAAATGCTATTATTATTTAAGTACTTCAACATTCTAACCTTCCTCCTGCTTAGTTTATTTAAACTCTGGAGCATGTTTGTGGCTCTTTCATTTATTTCTATATCCTCTCTGCAGTTGGTTTAAATAAATCCATGGCTTGAGGAGATTAACCCAAAGCTTTTGAAAGACTGACTTAGAAATTACAGTTTGAGCACAAGCTATGGTTGAGAAAAAATGAAAGGCAAGCATATGCAAAAAATTCAAACGTATGCTCATTAAGACATGGGTTTATGTAAAACAATTCCAAACACACAGGAGTCATGGATCTTGAGGGCAAATCACCTCTCTGAAGGTCTGATGTCAGCAGGATTTTCTGCTCCTTAACCACTGGTATGCGTTTAGACAAACCTCACACGTGCACATGTGCTCAAGGGCAAATGGAAATGCGGTGACTCTGGTAAAGAAGGCAGTCATCCACCTCACGTGGGCCCTGAGCAGTGACATGTGCGTGTATCTGTGAAGAGGTAAACTTCACAGACAAGTCCATCTGCTTACACATACTTGAACAAAGGACACACTCCAAGCAGCCCTTATGGAATTCCACAGAACAACCACTGGAATGTAACAAGACAGTTTTTCTAGGATTTAAGGATATACAATAAGATCACAAAGAAAGTACTACCCAGGGCTAAAAAAGGAAAAGAGAGAGACAGAGATTGATTCTTGCTGGGTGTGGTGGTACACACCTGTAATCCCAGTACTTGGTGGCTGAAACAGGAGGATCACAAGTTCGAGGTCAGCCTCAGCAACTTAGCAAGGCTCTCAGCAACTTAGCAAGACCCTGTTTCCAAATAATAATAAAAAGGGATGCCGGGCGTGGTGGCGCACGCTTGTAATCCCAGTACTTTGGGAGGCGGAGACTGGAGGATCCGGGTTCGCGGCCAGCCTCAGCTCTCTCTCTCTCTCTCTCTCTCTCTCTCTCCCTCTCTCTCTCCCTCCC
>PVJS01005348.1:34418-64628 GCA_004027185.1 Glis glis | reverse complement strand
AGAGAGAGAGAGAGAGAGAGAGAGAGAGAGAGAGAGAGAGAGAGGGAGGGAGAGAGAGAGAGAGAGAGAGAGATTGAGAGAGAGAGAGAGAGCTGAGGCTGGCTGCGAACCTGGATCCTCCGGTCTCTGCCTCCCAAAGTACTGGGATTATAAGCATGCACCACCACGCCCGGCCACCAGTTAATATATCATTTCTTTATGTGACTGTCTCATAACTTTTCTAGCTCTTTGTTTCTGCTTTGTGCTCTTGTTTGATAATTGTGATTGTTTTAATTTTTGAAAGTTCATGGCCCCATGATTACAATTTTTATCTTCTTATGACAACATTTTATCTAATGAGCATTTTTTTTGTCACTCATCATCCCAATTTCTTTACCCATTTTTTACTCATGGTACCATTGTAAAAATCTTTTAAAAAATTCCTACTCAGTTTTGAATACAATGAGTTTTCTTGGAACAACTATTTTTAGAAACTTCAGTGAGGGAGGATTAGGATAGTATTTCAGGACAGCAGGAATTCAGGAATTCTTCCTAGTTGACAAAGCTTGGCAGAAATAGGGATGCTTATGCCACACATTGTTTTCCTCAACAATAAATTATTTCCTCAAATATGGTGTGTGTCTCCAAACTATGGGCTTGACATTTATGTTTATACATTCTTTGTTGTTTGGGGATGATTTTGAAGAGATAAAATTCCCTAGTACTATTATTATTCTGCCAATTAAAAACTGGTTGTTTGGAATACTTTATTTTTCAGTATCTTTTCTGATACTATAGGGATCATGTTTGCTGCACTGCTAATATTCTGCTTTGTACATAATACCCATACCAGTAAACATTTGTTTTATAATTATATACCGAGCACATATGGAGTTAAGTAAGTAGACTTTTGTTAGCTGACTGCCCCCCCAGTGTTATTGGGAAAGATCATCAATTATCTTTAAATAAGTAAATCTCTCTTATCATTTACCTGCACCATGCTACATAGAGCTACTCACTGAGAAACAGCTTCATTGCAAATCAGTTCCTGAGGTTTGGAGCTAACACTTGAAACAACTATTTTCTATTTCATAGTATCTTTATATTTATTTTTTAATGGGCAGGTACCAAGGCATCTTGCTGAGCCTCACTTTTAGCTGCCTCAGGGGAGGCTGCCTGTCTCTCTGACATGCCCTTAAGACACTCAAAGTAAATTTCAGGTGTGTCATGAACTCTATTTTGTATAGTTGGCCACTCCCACTGTTTTCTTTAAATTTGTTGAAAATCTGTTGTTTGGTACCATGACAAAAATGTAGACAAATGTAAATTTTATTTTAGTTAAATAGATTGATACTGGGAACACTGATACAATCAGAAAATATGGGAAGGAAAGTGTTTTTAGGAGCATCTGCTGAGCAGAGGGTGACCCAGGGGACCAGGTTCCAGGTAGGTCTTGATTCTTGCTGGAGACAAGGTGTGTGGCACTCTGCATTTGTTGAGTTAATAATTGAATATTGCCATAGAGTAGATGGAGTTGTCTGGAATTACTTTCAGCAGCCACACTTTCAAGATACTCACGTGCAGATCAGAAGGCAGATCTTTAGAAAAATTCAGAGGCAGAAAAAATTTCAACTTCCATGAAAGTGATCTCTAGAGTATTATGGCTAAAGGAACTCTGGAAGACTTTCATTTAAAAATGAAGTATGTATCTTGGAAAACCATGTCTCAAAATGGGGCAGGGACTTGCCCAGGAACCCCCTGCTGATGTATATAAACACTTTCCTTAGTCTGCAAGCTCGTTTGAGCCCTCCAAAAAATATGATTCCCACCTGCATCTCTCTCTTCTTTCTCCTTGGATAAAATTCCTTGTTTGCTTTCTGGATACAAACACTTTAAAACAGGACTTTAAAATAGTGCTTTTGAAGTTAACCTTTATATAATAGAGGGCTACCTTTCTTGTTTTTAGTTAATTAATTAACTAAGTATTTAATCAATTAATTGTGTGGTAGTGGGGATTGAAGCCAGGGATATTCTACCTCTGAACTACACCCCCAGACCTTTTTAAATTTTTTTATTTGGAAACAGGGTCTCACTAGGTTGCGGAGAGTCTTGCTATGTTGCTGAGGCTGGCCTCGAACTTGCGATCCTCCTGTCTCAGCCTCCCAAATACTGGGATTACAGGTGTAAACCATCATGCCTGGTAGGGCTGCCTTTCTTTAGATCCCCATGTGGCCTTCTCTTCAACGCGAGTTCACCCACCCCCGGACAAAGAAACGCTGAGTACACCACTCACGAGTGTTCCTTCCCTCCAGAATGCAAAATGCCAAATCTAGAATCAACTCAAAAGTCTTGGTTGAGGATGAGTTTATGGAACTCACATTGGAGCTCAGCCTTGCTGTGAAACTTGAGGCCCTTCTCCTCACCGGCAGGAACTTGCTTGCATCCAGAGTAGCAGGCCCAGGTCTCCGCTCCTCACTGGGGCATTCTGCCAGTAAGTATTCAGAACTTCATCTTGATTCGTGTCCGCCCAGCTTTTTATTGCCCTCCCATTGTATTTACTAACAGCAAAGCAGAAGTGTTTACTTAAATGTAGACAGGAAGAGCCCAGAGGTTTTCTGGTGGTGTCGTCTCTCTCAAGCCCACCCCCTGTGCTTATCTTAATTAGACTCAATATAGCTCTGAAGCTCTCTTGGCTTCCCTCTCAGAGGTAATTTCTGAAAAGTGCACAAACAGAATCCAAAGATTATTAAAATAAGATGAAGCTCAATTTGTGGAGCTTATAGTTTATTAACATTTTTTAGAAAAAAGAAAATGTATTTTGCAGATAGACACATAGGTGTTATGCTGCAGTCACACACTGCTACGTGTAAAATGGCTTTCCTCAGCAGCATTTTATGATAAAGCGGAATTAATAATTCTAATAATGAAATAACATGGTTCTTCTGCGTTGACGTCTGTAGAGCAGCAAATAAATGACCACAGATAATCAAAGGAATGGAGCATTTAAATTGCTATTTTAAATGCAGTGAAACTCTGGACCTGGTTTGGGAACAGTGCCAAGTAAGCTTTAAAAGCCATGCTTATTTCTTATATAAATTTTCTAATTTTAAAACTCCCTTTTGTATCCTACGTGAAATTCTCTATGAGAGGAATTTAAATACTATATTTGAGATAAACTGAAATATTAATAAGCAAGCAGGCATTCTGGGAGATGAAGACAGCATTATATCTCCAAAGTATCTTTAAAAAAAACATTTGGAGCGCCGGGTGTGGTGGCGCACGCTTGTAATCCCAGTACTTTGGGAGGCGGAGACCGGAGGATCCGGGTTCACGGCCAGCCTCAGCTCTCGCTCTGTCTCTCTCTCTGTCTCTCTCTCTCTCTCTCTCTCCTTAGTGAGGCCCTCCGCAACCTCGTGAGACCCGGTTTCAAAATAAAGCATAAAAAATAGGGCCGGGGGCGTAGCGCGGAGGTAGAACGCCCCTGCGTTCAATCCCCGGTACCGCAAAAAACAAACAAACAAACAAAAAAAACAAAAAACATTTGGAGAAACCAAGAAGGCAGACAGGTCTGTGTTGGGTCATGTGCTAGCGTGTGGCAGGGCTGTGATGGGAGGCAGGGTGCAGGCATTGGCAGAGTGCCCTCACGCTGTCTCCTGTGGTGATCAGAACTCGGTTTCCCTTGCCACTTTTATTCATTGCTATCATGAGCCTGGCAGCCAGCCTCTTTTTAGATTTGTAGAAATCACTTGGTTTTGGTGCTTAACACCCACACAACATATTGAAAATATGGCTTGATGTGCAAAGATGGAAAAAAAGGACCATCTTTCAAGATGGATGTGGAGAGCAAAACAGGGGCAGTAGGTTGGGCTTCTGACTTTCTCTTCATTAAACACCCACCAATTCATCCACCATCTCTCCATTTGTCCACCCATCCACTCAACCATCCATCCATCCATCCATCCATCCATCCATCCATCCACCCACCATCCCTCCATCTACCATCCATTCACCCATCCATCTACTTACCCACCATTGATCCATCCATCCATTCATCCATCTACTACCCACCCAGTCATCTACGCACCTACCTATCTACCATCTATCCATCTACATACTCACCCACCCACTCATTCACCATCCATTCTCTTGACAATCCATTCATCCACTCCATTCATACATATATACATTCATCCATCTACTCACCCACCTAGCCATCCACTCACTCACCCACATATCCATCCATCCATCCATCCATCCATCCATCCACCCAACTGTCATCCATTCATCCATCCATCCATCCGTCCATCCATCCATCCATACATACATATATTAGAACTCATGAGGCTTGGAGGAAGTAGGGGCTATTTTCAACATACAGCAACACTTAAAAATTCTCTTTTCGACCTCTCCTTATCTAAGTGCCCTCCACACGGCCTGCAACTGTTCCCATAAAAAGCTAGTGTCAAAATTTTCCTTGCCAATCTCTCTTCTCTTGCTCATGTCCCATTTTTCCCTGAACATTGAATATTTCCTGTCAATGGAGATGCACTTTCTACTCATGACCCTCCAGCTTTCAAAAGCCCCTGAGAAGCACTTTTGTTATCCCACAAAATTCTATAAGGTAGGATCTTGTGTTTGGGGACCTTCAGCCTGTCATCTCCAAGACCAGAACTCATATGTTGCCCACAGCAGCCTTGGGGATACAGTAGCATTTCATTTGTAGGGAAGGATATTCTGGTGTGAAGAAGGAATGGAAGAACAATCCTGTTGTGGTACATCTGACTGGGCCTTGCTTCCATTCCTTCGTGTCTCCAAATGAAGAAGAGACTGTGGCCAGGCTCTACTATGCCTTCTAGGTTCCCGAGCCAGTCCTTTCTGGCTCAGGCTGGAGTCTCTAAGGCACATCAGGAAGAGGCCATTCATGGAAGCTCATTTTTTCTATCCCCTGTCTAATGAAGGATCTAATTCCTCAGTTTAACATCTTCTGTCCAGTGAAGGTCTGGTCCAAGATCGTTCCAGATTTATTACTGTTGGGCCAACTAATTAGGTGCTGAGCACTGTTGTAAGTGCTTGCTTATGTGATTTGTATTAAGAAGCCTGTAGGGTTGGTACTAGTATTATCCCAGTTCTATTGATGAGAAAAGCTGAGGCATGGAGAGGTTAGGTAGTCAGGATCATTCACCTAGTAAAGGGTTAGGTTAGGTAGTTAGCTCAAGATCACTAGTAAAGGCCTAGGTTAGATAGCCTGGGGTTGCTCAGCCAGTAAAGGATTAAGTTAGGTAGTTAACCTGGGATTGCTCAGCCAGTAAAGGATTAAGTTAGGTAGTTAGCCTGGGATCACTCAGCCAGTAAAGGGTGGTGGCAGCATTTGAACCCAGGCCCCCTCTCTCCAACACACACCCTGTTTACCACTACTTTCCACTGCCTCTCAAAGGAAAGCCCCTCTTCGCCACCTCATATGGCATAACTGGCCACAATGAAGGAGACATAAAATGAGTGCGGTGAACCTGCCTCATTGGGATAAAGCAGGAATCGGGTGCTGTTGCCCACACAAAGCCCTTCACCTGGTCCTTAGCACACTTTCAGTGTTCAATAGCAATTGCAGATTTAAAGAAACTGAGGCCCATGAGGGTCAATTGACTCATTCAAGGTCACGGGAGAAGCTGGTGATCCACGGGGACACAAAGCCGGCTCATTGGATTAGTTTAGGGGATGCTCATGCCATTATGTCTCCTTATGGAATGTTTAAATAAAGTTCATTCAGCAAAATGCCACACAATCTCTGTGCCAGTTCCTCGAGTTGTAAGAACAAATTGCTGCGGGCTGCACAGTGCCTGTAATTACTGTGGTCACCAACGGTAAACATGCTGCCTGGTTTTGTCGTGGCAAACAGACAGCAGTGTACAGACACACTCGGATCCTTTTTAATATGTAAAGAATTTTCTGGGACTTCATGCCACCAGAATGTCAGAAGAGTTAATGGCAGATGTGGTTGTGGAAATGTTCTGTATTTTTAGACAACCTTTAATTAAAACACTTTGTATGTCTCGGCGACCAAATCATATGCTGCCACTTGAAGGCTGTCAGAAGGGGAAGAAGTGTACAAGCTTCTAAGTGCAGCTTTGCTTATTTTTATCTGAGATGGAGTGAGGGAGCCTTTGCAGGGACAAAGCTCTCTCTGGCTTCAAAATTATATGAATTTAATATGCAGTGAAAATGCGCAGTGTTCAGCACATTCTAAGGTCCACGGTCAGTGCCACCTGGAGGGGGGTGGGTCAGCCCGAGGACTGTGAACTCAGCCTGGGTCCCCCCAAGGCTCCTGACCTGCGAGACCTTCCTGATAAGCCCATACCGCTGCTCATTGGCTTTGCATTTTCAATCATAAGGGGGTTTGCAGAGCTGTACGAGCATAGAGTCATGGATCGCTGGAATCAGAGTTGATACCAATGTGTCTCAAAGAGGGGGCACTTTGGGTGCAACTGTGTCCAAATGTAAAATAGTGGCTTTTTTTTTATTACCAAGCCATGCATGTTCCCTGCGACCACTCTGTTGCTGGTCCTACATCTGTTCTGGGATGGTTTAAGATCTGTGCAGATTCTCTGATACTCTTCTACAAAGAGGCAGAGTCTTGTTCCCCTCCCCAAGAGTGTGGGCTAGACTTAGCAACTCACTTCCAATGAAGAGAGCAAGTGGGGATGCAGCATGTGATTTCTGAGATGGGTCATGGATGGCACGAGGACTTCCTTCTCCTCTTGCCCTGCCTTTGAATCACTGGCTGGGAAGTTAGCTATCACAGTGTGAGGATGCTCAAGGAGCCCTGCAGAGAGGTGGTGTAAGTGAGGAGCTGAGTGACCTGCTGCAGCTCTGAGCATGGGAGTCAGGCCCACCCTCGGATGACCAGATTCATGTAGGGCCCCTGGCTGCAGCCTCCTGGCTTTGCCTCTCTTGTGTTCCCAACCCATGAGCCCTGTTGGACATCACATGCTTGCCATTTTAAGTCACAGTTTGCAGGCAATTTTATAGTCAGCAATAGACAGCCAATAGACACTAGCTAGACAGCCCTTCTGTCACTTGGCTGCCTCCTGCCCATTCCTTCCGCTTGTCCATCATCCTTCCATCCCACCCTGGGCCTCATCCACACTGGAGGGAATAGGGCTCACAGTGGGTGGGTGGGGCAGGGCTCTAAGGCCCACTTCTCACAGCTTTTGGTAATAATAATTTTTTAAGCTATAAGTTTGAAATTTGGTTTTAGGAACTTCTAGCGTAGCCCTGAAGCATCCCAGCCTCTGGTTTCTCTCTTAATGCCATCCACAGGACCTGGAGAATTTAGTCCTTCCCTTCCTCCTTGATGACTTGAAATTAAGGTTGGCCACCTTTTCATGGTGTGTGATGGTTATGGGCAACTTGTTCATGTTTTAGCAGTACCACTTGACCGACTTCCACCTGACCACCCTCCAGCAGGCGTCTCGAGGGTCTCCAGGAATGTTCTACCAAGGCTTATCCAGAGTCCCAAAATTTTTGGTTTTCTCTTCCTCGGTGTTTAGGATGCTCCAAGGGAAATATGAATTGGGGAGCCCCCACTCTGACTAGTCCCCATCTCTGCATCCATCCCCCTGCAGATGCACCTGTGGCATGTCAATCAAGGTCTACACATGGAAAAGGGCTTTCCCATGGCCTTGGACATGGGAAATACTTTGATCCCGAGACAAAATATAATCGCCCATGAGTATGAAGAGAAACAATTTAAAAGCAGCACATGCAGAAATTTGAGAATTCTTTGACAATGCTAGTAATTCTGAAAGCAGACAGCAAAAGATCTCAGACTGTTTTAATTTTTTTGCAAGATCATTTAAGTCAGGAAAATCAGTGGCAGCTGAAATTGAACCAAGTGTCAGGGTTTGAAACTTGAAAGCAAGTTTACAGCCGATTCCCTCCTGGAAGTAAACGACAGGAGAGCACGCATGTGTCTCTGTGTTGGGGTAGGGCCATCATTCCTGGCATTTAATAGAAGTAGCTAGCTTTTTAAAGAAGCGAACAGGCTGGTCTGCAGTGAAGGAGAGGTATCAGAAGTAGGAATTTGAAATGTAGTAGTAAAGAAATAACTTGAGAAAACAAAATGGAAGGATCTAAAAGTTTTTTTTTTAATTTATGAATTGGGTTTCAAAAACCATTTTTTTTCCTACTTCTGCTCTACTCTGTACTTAGTTCTTGGGGTGGAGAAGAGCTCATTTCATTTGCTAATTTGGGGCCAGGATAAGAAATGGTACCATTGCTGGGCTTTCACCAGGGATACCAAGACAGCCACAGGAGAGGATGCTGTAATTCTTGAGGCAGGAAGGGAGCTGAGCTGACCACTATACTCACCAGTGGAGCCTTTGAGTGTCTAGTGAGGCTGCTCCGGGAGAGGGTGGCCTCTGGAAATCCTGAGCACGTGGTGGGTCCTGGGCACGTGGTGGGTCCTGGGCACGTGGGGTGTCCTGGTGGCTGGCATTCCCAAGGGAGATATCACACTAACATGGGTGTTAACATTGTAATCCGGGACCTTCTTGGGGCCATTCTCTTCATGCTGTAGTAGAATTGAGAGTCCCCCACTCCACGTGCAGTACAAATGCCTAGCCTCACCCTCTGGAGGTGATAGTTGGGTAATGTCAGGGGTGGTACCCAAAGCCTCAGGGCTTGCAAAGTCCCAGCGGATTCTAATGCTCCATTGGGACTAGAAACTCCCCTAGTGGAGGGCAGTGGGATCACAGCAGGAGAGCCCTTAGAGGGGGGCACAGGAGTGCTCTACAAAATAATGCAGCTTTAGAGCTGGTTCCACATGGACATGGAGCCTGGGAGCTTGCAGAGGTGGGAAAAAGGGAAGGATTAGTGTCTTCACTAAGGACTTATGTTCTAGGATCCAGAGTACAGTTAGGAGCACTCTTTTTTTTTTCTTTGTGTACACCAGTGGATCCCAAGAGAGAACATAGATTCACAAGGTGGGGGTATAAATGTGGGAAACGTCTTCCCTGACCCTGGTGGGGAGGATGGGGAGGACATTGGTTGTTCTCACAACTCTGGCTCCCAGGATGTGGCTCCCTCTTGCCCAGCAGGAGGAGAGGGCAATACTCTCCTCACTGGACTTGGTGGGTGCCATGCCTCAGGCTGCCCAGGGGAGGATTTACAATGTGCTGGGGTCAGGCCTGTCTTGTGATGACAAGGGTCAGGAATTGTGCAGTTTGGTTGTGCACACTTAAGGGACCCGGTTGTTCTTTATGAACACATAACCCAAAGCCAACTTGCAAGCTTGTCTTTCAAATGAGCACTGTGCACTAAACTTCAAGCAATGTAGCATACTTAGCCAGCTTTATATTTAACATCTATAAACGTCAATTCCTAAAATGAGCAGTCTGTTGGCTCGTTTGAGCTCCAACAAGTGCAGAGAAGGCTGGGTGGAGGTGACATGAGCCTGGTCCCCATGAGGACATCCTCCTGGGGGTGTCATACCAAGACAACAGGCAATCTTTGTGCAAGAAAGAGTGCTTGCAGAAGCACAGAGCCTCCCACAACAGGGGGGCATGGGGACATTCCCACCAAATTATTAAAGACCACGTGGGTCTTTAATAATTTGGTGGGAATCTAGAACATACCAAGGGAATGTAGGAAAGCTGATAGAACAGGAAGGTTGGTTCAGGTGGCAAGGGGGTTTGAGAACTCAACTAAGGAGTCTGGATGTGACTCAGAGATGTTCAGAAACTGTTAAGGGCTCTTGGACAGGGAGTGATGTTATCTCTAATAGAGTTAGCAGCCCATAGATGCTGGAGGTGAAGGCCAGTGGGAGCGAGAAGCGCCCACGTGGGGTGTGGGGATGGCCCTGAAGGGTGGCAGTGAGAACAGAAGAAGACCAAGTATGGCAGACAGCTCACTAGTTATGGGGAAAGGGGTCTGCAAAGACTCTCCAGTTATTGGCCTGGTGACTGGGTCGTGGTGTGTGTCATCAATAGAGACAAAGAAGACAGGATTACAGGAGGGCCTCGGGGTGCAGAGGCTCAGCTTTGATGCACTGCTTTTAGGCACCGGGTGGAGACATTTAGTAGACCCTGGGAACACCAGGACCAGGAGGAGGAGAGCGGGGAGGTGAATACAGGGGTCGTGTGTGGCAGATGGCCCAGTGCCTGGGAGGCCTTGCCAAGCTGGGGAGATGAGAGTAAACACCGTGCCAGAGTCTTTACATTGTCTCAATCCTCACAGTAGCTTTGTGAGACAGTCTTCACCATCCTCACTTTGTAGACAAGCGGAGAGGTTCAGAGCTGCCCAGTAGAGCAGGCCACAAGCCGCAGAGCTGAGTTCAGGTCCAGCGCTACGGCCCTGAACACTAACAGTCTTGTTTTCCACCCCGGTCTTCTATAAACTAGGAACAGTTTTAAAAGGAGCAGACAAAAATAGGAAGGAAAACAACTCAGAATAAAGGATAGCCTTTATTGTTCTTATATTTGCATTATGAAAAGTCATCATGACTGTGGGTGGGCCAAGGGACAGTCCATGGGGAAAGGACTGCTGTGTCACAGAGACCATGCAGCCAGGCACGGTGGTGCATGCCTGTAATCCCAGTGCTTGGAAGGCTGAGACAGGAGGATTGCAGGTCAGCCTTGGCAATGTAGCAAGAATCTGTTTCAAATAAAAAGATTAAAGAGCTGGGAGTGTGGCGTAGCTCAGAGGTAAAATGCTTCTGGGTTCAATCCCAAGTACCACACACACACATGTACACACACACACACACACACACACACACACACACACACACGTATGACCAGGCTCTCAGAGCCCTTTTCAAGCTGAGTTCTGGATCTGAATTCCGACTCTGCCATTTAACTGGCCATTTTAGTTAAACAATCTCAGCCTTTGTTCTGTCCTGTGAAAATGGTGATTCTAATCCTTGACTTGCAGGGTACCGTATGTAAAAAATATCTTCTGTAGATGGAACATGTCACAAAATAGCTGGCAAACATTAGGTGCTCAATAAATGTGGTGTCCTCCTCTCTCCTTTTTACTTGCGAAGCACTCGCTGTCTGGGCTTTAGGGAACCTCAGGGTAGGTGACAGGCATAAAAGCTGATTATCATAGGAATAGCACTTTGTGTTATTGGAGTAGTAAACAGAATAATGCCCAAAGATGTCTATGTCCCAGTTCTCAGAATCTATGACCATGTTAGGTTAAGTGGCAGAGAGTTCAGGGTGCAGATGGAAATCAGCCTTTGTAGGCTGATGTACAAATAGGGAGATCACACCATGTTACCTGGGAAGGCCTAGTGCAGTTACTAGGGCCCATGGACATTTGAAAAAGAAATCGGAAGAGAGAACCAGAGAGAGATCAAGGCGAGAAGATCCAGTGTGAGGTTGATAGAAGGAGGAAGCAGAGCCAGGGAGCGGGGCAGCCTTAGAAGCTGGAGGAGGTGGGAAACATGACCTGTGGAGCCTCCGGGACACACTGATGTTGCTCAGCAAGTTCCATTTGCAGCTTCTGACCCTTGGAGCCAGAAGAGAGCAGATCTGCGCTGTTGAAGTCATTGCGTTTGTGACACTTCGCATAGCAGTGATAGGAAAGGAACCTGATTGGGATGCTGAAAGGGATGATAGAAATAATGCTGCCCAACCCATTCATTATGTAAAGGAGGACTAGGCGGCCCAAGAGGTGGACCTGCCCAGCGCAGACACCCAGGAAGGCCAAGTGCCGTCTGCGATGGCCAAGTGCGCGGCCTGTGCTGGCCAGCACCAGCTGTGCCCATCAGGTGGGCCCAACTAGCACAGGGAAGGTGTTCTGCGGGACTCTAGGCCTCCTTAACAAAGAGTCAAAGGAGAGCAAAGCGGGCTGTTCTACGGGACAACTCCGTTCCACTCATTCAGAGTTAAGCTCAGCACTGTCATCCTCAAAGTGCTTCTCTTCCTGCCCTGACAGGGCCCATGTTAATCCCTACGAACCCACTGGGAAGTGGGCAGGCTCAACCGGGTGTGGCTGAGGGCAGTCGCTCTCTTCTGGGCCCTCTGTCACTTCTGTATTCTATAACCTGGAGTGGATTGTTGGGGTTCATACGCATGTTCCAGTCTACGTCTCACGCAGTGCCCAGGCCACACATGGTGTGGTTCAGAACAGGCGCTTCCCTGTCCCTGAGCTTGAGAACCAGCGCTCAGCCTTTCCACCCGCAGGCGCTCCACCTGCCTTCTGTTCCCCAAGTCTTTGCTGGTGTGTTTTTTATAATAGTATCTATTTGGTTCTGAACGTGCTCCCAGCAGACCTACGTGGGTCTGAAGTTTTGAGGAACTAGGGACCTCCTCTCTCTCCATCAGTGCTGCATAGACTCCTTCTCAGGAGAATCTCGTTCCTGAGCTTGTCCCCCTGCTTGAGCTCAGCCCTCTGCTGAGCAGGAGGTGTCCTTGAGTTTGAGAACCCTGCAGACCTGTCCGCGGGAGGGTGGGGGATGGCATCTTTGGGAAATGCTGCCATTTAAGTTTTTCCCTGAGCCACCTGCCCTGGGCTTCTCTTGTGTCCCAAAGCGCTGTCCTAAAGAAGGACTGTTTCCTTTAGGAATAGGTGTGTCCAAAAGGATTGGCTTATGCTTTCACAGAAAATCAGTTTCTAAGACCCCTTGGAAGTCTGAAATGCCTCATTGTATCTGACAGCTATCTTGTTATCAAACTATTTGCCATGTGTATGTGTGTGTATGTTGGGGGCGGTACCAGGGATTGAACCCAGAAGCATTCTACCTCTGAACTATATCCTAGACCTTTTTCCTTTATATTTGTGAAACAGTCTTACTAACTTGCTGAGGATCTTGCTAAATTGTGCAGGCTGTCTTCGAACCTGTGATCCTCCTGTCTCAGCCTCCCAAGTGTTGGAATTACAGGCATGTGCCACCATGCCTGGCTAAAAGCACTGTCTACCTTCTAACAAGAGGCAGTCCATGTTGTGCTGTTGAGGTGGGGAAGGGGATTTCAGCCTCTCGGGGACCTGCCTGCTTGGTGTCAGAATCCAGGGCCGTGGGTTTGTTTTGACTGTGACAGGAAAGCATGGGTGCTTCTCAATGTTTTCACCCGTACTAGGTTCCAAGCAATAAAATTTTCTCCAAGAATGTCATCATACCTCCTGCCAAAAAAGCCCACATATTAAAGAAAAGACATAAAGAGTAGAAGGAAGTGAACTAATTTAATCAGATGTTACAGGAATACAGAGTTTTCAATATATATAGTTTTAATAAAAATATATACTATTAAAATATGGACTTAAAAATGTTAAGCTAAAAGAAATCTTAAAGCGTTTCCCACTCACTTTCCATCAGTGTCTTTGTACCAGTGTCCCATGGTTTCGATTATTTATTTATTTTTGTGCTGGAGATGCTGTAGATTTCTTGCACAGTCATTTCACTCTCATCCCCTCCTCCAACTCTGTCTCAGATGTGCAGGCGCTTTTGGGGTGAGCTTCTGGGGTGCATGATGAGAGAAAGAGATGATGAGAGGTGGCCCTGAGGAGGAGAATTGGAGCAATGATTCTGTGTCAGAAGCAGGTTTTATCCTTCTATTTCTCTCCCCCGCTCTTCCGCCCAACATCAAAGCAAGTTAGCTGCAGCATTGTTCTGGGGCTGGGAGCCCAACATCCCTTCTGGTCCACGCTCACCCTGAGCATGTAGTTTTTGATAATCATGGTATGATGCGGGGTGAAGGGCTCCATCAGGCTCCTAACTTTGTGGTAGCCTGTGGCCTTCACTTCTGTCCCGGGGTCCTTGGCCCAGGAGACCATCCAGAGATTTCTGCTCCCAGCAAGGCCACCTGCCTGGCGGGACTGATTACCTCGCTGAGCCGTGGTCTCCTCAGTCTTGGCCTGTTAATTGTTGGGTAAAGAGCCTGCAGCTAAGTGTGCAAGTGGAACGGTGCTGTAAGTGAGAAGAAGAAAGGGGGTGGTGACCCTATTTCCAGCTTGAGATGCAGAGGGAGAATGCTGCCATTCAGAAAAGAAGGGGAGCATGTTTGGGAGGAGTGGGGCAGATGTTGATTGTTTAGTTTGGGTGTGTTGAATGCCAGGTACTGTGGAGACACTGGAAATGAGTTGTCTAGAAGAGGTCTAGAAGTCAAAGCAAAGATTTGTGATGGGGATATCAAGTCATCACTTAGAGGTGGCACTGAAAGCCAAGAACGAGGACAGGACAATCAAAGAAAATATCCAGAGTGAGAAGAGAAGAGAAGAGAAGAGAAGAGAAGAGAAGAGAAGAGAGTTGAGGGTGGAAGCTTGGGGAATAATGGTCTTAGAGATGGGTGGAGAAAGGGAGCCAGTGGCTGACCCTGAGAGGGAAGAGACCAGGAAGAACACTGCATGAAGGTTTTGTAAAGATGCATGATAACTATTTATCAATCAAAAATAAAAATTAAAAAGTCATACATAAGCCAGGTGTGGTCGTGCACACTTGTAATCTCAGTACTTGGGAGGCTGAGATGGAGGATTGCAGGTTTGAGGCCAGCCTCAGCAACTTAGTGAGACCCACAGCAACCAGGCGAGACATTGCTTCACAATAAAAAATAGAATAGAACTGGGGTTGTTGCTCAAAAGTAGAATGCCCCTGAGTTCAATCCCCAGTAGCAAAAAAGGTCATACATATACATATGCATATGCATATACATATACATATATACATATACATTTAGAAGAACTTGAAAAATATATAAATGAATTCGAGGACATATTATAAAGAGAAAAGAGATTGGGAGAGGCAATAGGAGCAAAGGCAACAGAAAAACTCACAGGGCGAAAGACATGGTGAGTAGAAAGGAGGCAGTTCCACAACGAAGTAGTTAACAGACATGAGTCAGGGCTGGTTTGGGGAGAGAGCAGGAAGGGAGAAGATGGAGCCATTGTGTGTAGCCTAGGGTTTCAAGATATATGACTACAAAGGAAAAGAAAGGAAGAAAATAATGAATGAGGGTCCCAGGAGGAAGCTGTCCATAGGAGGCCAAGGCGAGGTCAGCGCAGGGGGAGAAACAGGTCCCAAGGCTGAGTGGGGAGAGCAGTTGGCACGCTCCACTCCATCCTGTCCTCTCCAGGGGTGTGCACAAAACCAGCCCCCTCCCCCTTCTTCCTCTTCTTCCTCTTCTTCTTCTTCTTCTTCTTCTTCTTCTTCTTCTTCTTCTTCTTCCTCTTCTTCTTCTTCTTCTTCTTCTTCTTCTTCTTATTATTATTATTATATTCTTATTATTATTATTACTATTTTTCTAAAGAAAGTTCAGATTTCTGTCTCTGGTGTGTAAACAGGGCCAGTGGTTCTCTCAGGATTCAGGGCTCCTAAAGCTCTGCGAGTCTTCTTGACTGGCTGCTCAGGCCGCCACAGGGGAAGAGCCTGTGTCAGGGCAAGGTGCACCAGTAGGGGAGGAGTGAGCGCTGCTCTGTTCTGCAAGCGTTTTGTAGATAATTACAGAGCTACAGCGAAGTTGTCAGGATCTTGGCTTGTGAGAGAACTGCATTGTTTTCATAAATCCTTGACTTTTGCTGCTGTGGCAGGATTCTGTTCCCTCAAAGAACACTGTCCTGTTCTCTTGTGGGTCACAGAGTTTAGAGTGAGTGGCAGAGATTTCAAATTTAAGGCTTGGCTCTTCCAGTCATCTTACAACAAATGATTTCAATACTAGGCATTTGTTTCAGAATTTGATGCACTAATCCTTGGGGTTGGGGATCTGTTTTGCCTTTCCCTCTTCCCCTCTTCCCGGTATCTTAGAGTTTCCCATAGAAGAGGGACTCAATCATTTATTGAAGGTCTAACTTTGTTCAAATGCTACCCTAAGTGTGCCCATGGGAGTTGTCTTGTTTAATTGTCATGCCGTGTTTGCAACAGGGGATTCTTGATCTCATTTCATTTCAGATGAGGAAATGACTTATATGGAAGTGACTTATCTGGAAATCAGTGACTTACAAATGAGAGCTAGGATTCGAACCCTACTCAAGTTCCCCTCAGTCTTGCTCCCTCACTGTGCCTTGCTCAGCGCTTGAAAGTTAAGGTCCCTGTAAAGTCACGGAGAGGGCACAGCAGTAAGGGAAAATGCTTTTGTGCACAGAGTGATCCCTTGCAGAACAATCTCATTTCTTTGAAGTAGAGGAGAATTATTTATTTCAGGAAGACATTGCATGGCACCCATTGCAAATCCTGCAGAAACAGAGAGAGGAGGAATGTACATGGGCTACTGTAGTCAACACGACTTCCTGAAAAAAAAAAGAGAGACATGAACTTGGCTTTGGAGAAGGAGAGTTTGAGAAGGTAAAGAGGCCATTTTTTATAGCAGAAGAACCTCGTATGTGAATTCAAAGATGGGTCATAACAAAGGATTTCAGAAAGATGTTTAGGAAATTGACTGGATTACAGTGAAGGCGAAACTGTTACTAAAGTTTGATGAGATTAAGCAAGACTGGCTTAACCCTAATATGGTAGGCAATAGGGAGCTACTGCAGAGCTTGAGCAGGGGCCATATCCCATCAACCCACCATCCACCCATCTATCCACCATCCATCCATCCATTCATCCATCCATCCATCCATCCATCCATCCATCCATCCATCCACTTCCTAACTATCCATCCATCATCCATCCACCATTCATCCATCCACCATCCATCCATTCATTCACCATTCATTTATCCACTCATCCATCCATCTATACATCCATACATACATCATACATACATACATTCATCATCCATCCATCCATCCATCCATCCATATACCATACATCTATCCATTTATCCCTCCCTTCCTCCTTCAAGCACTCAATGGGGATTGTGTGTGAGCCTGTCTATTTGGAGGGTAGAGACAAAATGTAAGAACAAGAGGCTGAAGTTCTCAGAAGAATGCAAGCAAGGGAACCAGAAGGAACAGATTCAAAAGAAGAGGGAGCATTTTCTTATCTGTCTGTACTTTGTTATCCATATTTTAAGGCTTACCCCAAAAGCTACCTTATCCCACAGTCCCCTCTGTGAATGGCTATAGATTTTTATTCTTCAATCATAGTTACTTTTGAACATTTTCCATTTTTTTTCAACTGGACTCTGAATGCAGGGAAAGAAGATATGAACGATTTTCAAATCTACCTATCCAATAAATAATTCTTGAGCATCTACTATATGTCAAGTACTATGCTAGCTGCCGGGGGGGTTGAATTTTTTGTTGAATTGAATTGATAGAGAAGGATAGATGTCTTGAGGCCTGTCCTTACTGTAGCATCCCATGGATTTATGGGCACTGTTAGGCAAGGGAGAGATAAGCCTTCGAGGGTTGGGGCAAACATTGATGAGGCATAGTAGTATTGGGGAGCTACAGATACTTGGAGGGGGTGCTGGTTGTTGGGTGGGTGTGAACAGCAGCAGCAAGACTAAAATGGTCAGAGGAACACTCAGGCCACACTCAGAGGTGCCACCCTTGTCTGTTGGAGGTGTGCACAGTTTCACTTTCTGTACTTCAGTTTCCTAACCTATGAATATGTGTGCAATGGCCCCACATGTGTGAATGTGTGCACATGACCCCTGCACGTAGTGAGCTTGGTTGTGTAGCTTGGTAACTGCAGAGCAGGGGTGAGTTAGTTGCTTTAGACTTTTCAGGGTTATTGTGTAGCCCTTATTCCTTGCAATGCTCCATTGGTTTCGAAAGCATCTGTGAGTGGCATTCTCTAAGAGGCTGAGTCTCTGAGCTTATTCTTAGCTTATCCACTGATAAATTCCTGTTTAATGACTGAAATATTCCAGGAGTGCCTTTGAAGAGATTAAACAGGTAAAACAGGACAAAGGGCACCTCTCTGGGGCATCACTCTCATTGTACAATGCATTACCTCAGCTCTTCTGTCTATGTAAGATTAGTTATTGAAATAATAATGGGAAGAAACAAACTCCTCAGTCACTAGCAGCCTGTCAATGTTGTGAATTCTGAAATGGACATCATCGGATTGGAATTTTCTGGGATGCATGTGCCATATGTTAATTTAGTTATGTGACAATTTAGAAACATCTCAAGAAATTTACATGACTCAGAATGATATTTCTTGTATTCGCATCAGCCAACATCCCCCCTTTTTTAAAGAAAATGTTTATTTATTTTTGTTTTTTTAAAACTGGAGAGTGCCTGCTTCACTATTTGAATGCCAGACCAGTTTCATGCATTATTCTTAAAAGCTGCTAATCCAGTAGATTTCACATTAGCAAATTTACATAAGTGTACTTCTTCTGATGAATATATTAGCTCATGTTGCATTATAAAGTCCCTTTATCTGGCAAGCACACCTGTCACTAGGTGTCCTCAATGTGCTCAATGGAAGATATTTTCCCGAGGTCATTTGTTTTTCTTTCTAGAGTTAAGGGTGGTGCACAATTTTCCCTTTTCAGCCACATCTGCAGAGTTTCTCAGAATGCCTGCAAATGAACACTGCATACGCTGTTTTAAAATCTTAGGTGATTCCCCCCCTGGGGCATATACTTTTACTTGAAAATGCACATTCACTCACACTAATAAAATTTGAATGTGCTTGAAAATGCACATTCACTCACACTAATAAAATTTTCTTCCAGCTATATATTCCCTGCATTACATCATCTCATTAAGCACTAGAATTGCTCAAGCTTGGATTTCCCCCAAAGATTGTGGGAACTTTGTGACAGGCTTCATGAAGTGAGCTTTTATTCTGTGATGGTCTAAAAATAGCTATACCACACTGTAAAAACATATTGCGAGTGACTTAGATTAATGCCTCTGTTCTGTGTTCAGGAGCTATTAGACGATGGGGTGGGGAAGAGCCGCTGTGATCATCTGGGTAAGCCTGTTAATTTACAGAGAAGAAGATTGAGTCCCTGGCTAGTGCCGCGATTTGCTCGCAGTTCACAGTGAGTCCTCGGGGCCCCTGGCACTGGGATGCACATCTCTGGATTCCCCACTGTGAAGAGAAAATCTCCAACTTGGATTCTTGGAAGGTGGGAGGGCAATAGGTCTGGAATCCTGTAGCTCTGGATTAAAATTCCAGCAGATCACCTAGTAGCTGTATTGACCTTGAGAAATCTAAATATGTTTCATGTCTATTCAGCTCTAAAATGGGCATAAGAGTTGTAGCCTCCTCATAGAATTTCTATGGCAGGTAAATGACATGATTTATGCTAATATATTAATGAAATACCTGGCATATAGAAACTGATCAACTATGGGAGGTGTCATTCTTATTTTTATGTGTAAAATAAGATACAATTAAGATTTAATGGTTTAATTACTAGGATGGAGTGATCTGAGGGAAAACGGATTAATTTCTATAAATAAATGCTTAGGGAAGAAATATTGGATGTGTGCAGGAAAACCTAATCGAAGTTTTTGCTGTCATCCTGCTATTTTGAATTGACAGTACTACACCCTTGAAGTTGATTTATGCTCCAAGTATCTAATCCTGCAATTAGGGCAGATGCCACTAGGTGGCAGTGGTTTCTTACTCACAGGTCTGTGATTTTGGTCACCAAGTGGGTGATGAGAGGTCATTGGCACACACTTCCATGCACACCCATTTTAAAGTAGACCCCATCATTATCACACACTCACATTTACTAAAGTGTCACAATTGAAAGGAGTTTGAAGTCAGATATATTTGGGGTTGAATCCTTCTTCCACTTCCTGGATTAATGTGGGCAAACCGTGTGCAACCAACACCCAGTTTAAGAAACAGAGCTTTGCAGCACCAGCTCCCATATGCCTTCCTGTGCCTTTGCTAAGATGTTATACCCTTCCCCCCCAGGTAACTTGATCCTAACTTATGTCACCATAGAGTTTTTGCATATTTTTAGATTATTATAAATGGAATCATACAGTATGCACTTTTCTGAATCGTCTTCTTTTGCTTAATATTATGTGTTTGAGAGTTATCCGTGTTGCTGCACAGTATTTTGCTAATTTTCAATGGAGTGTAGTATTCCCTTGTATAAGTATACCACTATTGATTCATCCAGTCTACTATTGATGGACATTGGACTTGCTTCCAGTTCGGGGCTATAAAAAAATAACAATACTGGGAATATTCTTATAATGCATTTTGAAACATATGTGCATATAATTCTTTTGGCTACTATGTACATAGGAATAGAATTGATGGGTTTGGAATTAGGCAAATATGCAGCTTTAGGACACAATGACAAACAGTTTTCTGAAGTGGTTATATCACTTTATTCTTCTACCAGGTGTCCATGAGAGTTCTAGTTGCTCAATATTTTTTTACAGTAATAGTACTGTTACATGAAAAAATTTAAAATATTCTAGCAGGTGTATAGTATAACGGTATCTCATTTGTGCTTTAAATTTGTATTTCCCTGATAACTAGTGGTGTTAAGAAAATTTTTATCTATTAGACAGTGGGCTAGACTCTTGTGTAGTTTCTCTTCAAGACTGTTGCCTAGGGCTGAACAGGTGCCTATTGTCTCTGTTTTTGACAACTGATATGTAGGGGTTCTTTATATATGCTGGATGAAAATACTATTCTCTCTCTCATTAATTCTGTATTTAAAATAAGTATTAGTCTACCACAAGGTTATGAAGCCTTTGTGTTCTTCTGTTATTGCCTTAAAGCTTTATTTATCTGTTACAAGTGGAATTAACTTTTGTTTGTGGTAAGAGAGATTCATATATTTTTATGGATATTGAATTGTCCCAGTGCCATCAATGAAAACATCCTCCTTCCCCACTGTACTATCATATTGTGTTTGCTGTAATTCATGTGAACACATGTATGTATGAATGTATGCATGTATGTATGTACGTATGTATTTCAGAGCTCTCAATCCACTTCCAGTAGTTCCTTTGTTTGGTTTTGTGCCAGTACCACACAGCCTATAGTACCAGAGTTTTATACTAAGTTGTAACATCTGGAAATATATGTCATTTAAATTTGCTCTTTGTCTTCAAGTTTGCCTTTGAATGTTGCTGACCCTTTTGCGTTTCCATATAAATTTTAGAATCAGCTTGTCTATAGAAATAGAATCTCCTGGAATTTAAATAAGATTACATTGAGTCTATAGATTCACTCAGGTGAACTGACACCTGGAAACATTAAGTCTTCAGATACATGGACATAGTATGCAACCCCAATTATTTAGGTCATTTAAATTCCTCTCAGTAGCGTATTGTTGTTTTCAGTATAGAGGTCTTTCATTTATTTCTAGAGTCTTTGGATGTTATGCCATGTATACATAGTAATGATTATTTCCTATACTTTCCTCAAAATTTTGAATGTTCACTTAGTTTTCTCTTCCTTTATTATGTCAACTAGACTTTCAGCACAGTGTTGAGTATAAATTGCGATGGTGGCATCTATCTCATTCCCAAGCTTAGGTGGGTGGATTTTTAATATTTCAACATTAATTATGTTTACTGTGTATTTAATTTGTAGGTTCCTTTTATTAGATTAAAGAGATTCTCTTTATTCCAAATTTGCTATAAGTTTTTTTTTTATCACTAATGGATAATAATTTCCCCAAATGTGTTTTTTCTCCTTTATGGAGAAAAATGTTTTTTGTCATATTTATGTTAGTCTGGTGAATAATGCTAATTGATTTTTAAATGTTAAAACAATGTTGCATTCTTGGTGTAAACCAAATGTGATCAACCCTTATTAATTTTCCTTTTTATATATAACTAGATTTTATTTGGTAGTATTTTGTTTTTCATCTTTGCCTTTATACTAAGGAGGGAGATTGGACTGTACTCTTCTTGTTATGTAATGGCTTTTTATTGTTTAAGGTTTTGGTATTAACATGCTGAAAAAGAATAAAAGAGTTGGAAAATATTCCCACTTTTTTCTGTTCTCTGGAAAAGTTTGTGTAAGATAGATGTTCTTTCTTAAACATTTGGAAGAATATACCGTCGAAGTTATCTGAGCTTGGAGCTTGTTTCTGTGAGAGGGCTTAAAATAATGGATTCAATTTCTTTCTTAGACACCAGAATATTCTTTCCATTTCTTCCTAAGTCATTTTGGTGAGTTGTGTTTTTTTAAAGTATCTACAGATTTTCATTGACATCTGTGGTTTTCTGCCCAAGACTACTGGTGATAAACAGCTTTAGAAAACATCCTTCAGTTTCTTGTCTCCCTCCCCTCCTCTGAAAGTTTTAGGTTGCCATTTTTCTATTTGAATTAACTCACATGTAATTGAATTGCAGTTGGGCAAATTCTACTCAGTCTACAGGTGGTTTCCGAAGTTGGCACCATAACTGTAGTTCTGCACGGCCCCTCATTCATACCAATGTTGCCTTGCTTAGAAAAAGCAAAGCACCGCCCCTTTTCCTGTCTTCAGTGATGCCATTGGCTAAATAACACAAAAGATGACCAGACTCAATTGAAGCAAAGACGATATGAACACTATGACCAAGTTTTGGTGTGTATAAGTAATGACAACTACCTCAAAACTATTGTGTGTCTAAAATGGCTTTATGAGGTCATCAATCTCAATTTTAGAGCTGTTATGAAGTTAAGCAATATCACAGAACAGATGAAATGTGATAGTTCTTTTTCAACACAGTGATACCTATTAGTCTTTTTTCTCCTTTCAAAACCTTTATTTTCTCTTCTGTTTGGGAAACTTGTATCCATTAAAAAATTGGAAAACTATATGCCTGTATTTTTTTTGGTGTTCAATTTCACTTTTGCCTTTATTTTAAAGTGTTTTATATGACATAAATCTATAATTGATTTTAAAGAATTTCATTTTTCTAAGTGGTTATAATAGAGCATATCATGAAACACAAAGATGTTACTATTTCATGTTTAAGGTGTTTGTCTCTTTTAATTTATTTTCCATTTGCCATGAGGTATATAGAAAGGAAGGTGCTATTCATTCATATTTCCATATCACTGCCTGCTGCTTCAAGTGTTCCCAGGAGGGCATGTCCTCCTTTTCTGTCTCCAGAGCCAGAGTTGAGTCTAACTCATGTGGCCATTGAAGCTTTCCCTCGTGCCCACCATCTACCTGGTTCTTTGGAAACCACGGTGTGGTGAAAGAATGAGAATTGTTACCTTCCTGCTAACGAAGGCTCTCCTTCACTGAACTAGGGGGACTACCTAAGTGCTCCCTCTGTGTACCCAACACTCAGCCCAGGGCCCAGTCCACAGGCAGTATTCCAAATGCTGTATGAAGAGCAGGGCAGGGAGTGTGACCTCCTGGAAGCACCAAACTTTGCCTAACTACATAAGCACCCCACCCCTTCTTTCAATGCCAGAGTTAACCTAGTAAGGGTCCACTGGACTAACCATCCCCAGAGCACACGTTTTATTTTGCGGGCATTGTAAGAAGAATGGAACAAGAAATGGCCAACCCAGCTTAGAAGAATCCGCACTGAAGGTTCTCCTGAAGAGGGCGGTGTGGTGGATTGCAGGAGGTGTGTGATCAGGAGGCCTGGCCATAGTCTTGATCTTTCCACTCATCAATTACACAGCCCCATTTTGCAGGGCCAGCTTCAGCTACAGAGCAGCTTCCCTCATGTAGAGCAAGACTGCTGCCACAGCTAGAAAGAAAGCTGCTCTTTCAATGTTTTCCTTCTTCTTTTCCAGGACCCCTTAGCAAACCTCACCTCCTATCTTCTGCTTATTTTAGGTCTGTCCCAGAGACTGGGGGAACCCCTGAGATTAGACCAGTCAGACTCTACCCAAGGCACTGAGTGTCCTGTGAGCTTTCCCCAAAGCACAGGGTTTGACGAGGGGTCTGCAGATCTGAACTAAGGTTGGATACTATTAAGATGGAGAGAGGCGAGCTGATGCTGAGTAGCTGACCACTGAAAGCCCCCTGCATGCCTAGAATCAGGGAGATTAGAGTCCAGGGGGAGATGAAATCAATGACTTTTAAGTGTTGCCCTGAATAACATTCCAGAAATTAGTATTAAAAACTCTCTGGTTTTAACTTTTTTGAACTTTCTTGTTTGTTCATCTGTTGATGGTTTTACCACCCCACGTCCTATATCCAAATAGATGCATACACATTTCCTGCACAGAGACATGCACGTGCATCTCCACACTCAGAAGACCCCTGATGTCTTCTTCATTGTCCAGGGACAAATTTTACTTTCAGAGATACCCTTCATTCTGAGTAATTTCAGGGAAGACGGCAGGTTTGATCAGCGGCCTGAAGTATTTGAATCGCCACATTCATTTGTGGGTTCTGATGGCTCCTGATTTACCCTCGCCACTTTCCCACTGGCATAATTATGAACCCAGCGAAAGGAATTTGAATTTCCAATAGCGTTGGAAACCAGAAATTTTACTTAATAACTTACTAGAAGCCAGGAAGAATTCCTACTTTACAGAACTTACAGGAAGCCCCGAGGTACAAAGTAAGGCCATATAAGGAAAAAGAGGTTGGAGGAAATTCTTTCCCCATTATGGAGTCTCTCTGTCTGTCTGTCTTTCTCTCTTTCTCCCTTCACTGACTCCTGGCCTACAACTCCTAATAATGCTAAGGGTGAGATGAGAATTGGGCAACTGGAAAAACAGGGATTAATGCAAATAGGAGATTCATTTTCATTCAAGGTTTTTGATAAGGAAATAAATGTGCACTGCTTCAAACTAGAAAGGTGTCCAGGAAATCCTTCCTCGGTTATGCACGTTGTACATCGTGGGGATATGGGCTGCAGGTGGAAAGATGTGGGCGGGGGAGGCAGGTGGACTGGAGACCACAGCAAGCCACACACGTGGTTTATGAGCAAATGTGGAGACAGGGGTCTCTCCCTGATCAAACGACTGAGCACCGGAGAGAGAGAACGCGAGACTCAAGTGGCAGAGGAATAGTGTTCTCTGGGGAAAATTTATTATAGGAAAGAGCAGAAAATTTTAGAAATTACCTAACTTGAACTCAATAAACTTCAGGAAGCTGAGGATGAGATGAAAAGCTGAGGACTTTGATGAAAAGGGAGATCATGGAGATAAGGAAAGCTTTTAAGGAAACTAAAATTTAATGACTTTTTAAATGGTTGATAACAGATCTGGAAGCAAAAAACTTATACAAAAATGCACAGCGCCCGCATTTCTTTTCCATTCATGTGGTTGCTGGAGCGGGCTCCACATCCTGCATCCTCCCACCTCTGGGAAGATGTGTTCAGTAGCTCAGTATTTTTTAAATGTGTATGTAGCTGCTTTTAGTGAAAAGAAAATTGTGAATTTAGGTTCCATCTTCTCTATTTTGGCTTTTCAAAGAGAACTACCATTATTGAATGCCAAATGAGCTATTAAAATGACTCTAAGAGTCAGGCATGGCAGCACACACCTGTTATCCCAGTACTTGGAAGGCTGAGACAGGACGATCACAGGTTTGAGGCCAGCCTCAGCAACTTAATGAGACCTTGTTTCAAAATAAAAAAATAAAATAGGGCTGGAGGTGTAGCTCAGAGGTAGAATGACCCTGGGTTCAATTCCCAGCACCACTGAATGAATGAATGAATGAATGAGTGAATGAATGAAATGACACCAAATCTTAATAAATCTGACTTCTTTAAAATTGTTTGGCCTGTGCTACTGATTAAATGTAAAGGGTGAGCTTTATAAAGTTACAGGTAAGCCGGGAGTGGTGGCACACGCTTGTAATCCCAGTACTTGGGTAGCTGAGACCGGAGGATCCAGGTTCGCGGCCAGTCTCAGCTACTTAGTGAGGCCCTCTGCAACTTAGTGAGACCCTGTTTCAAAATAAAGAATAAAAAATAGGGCTGGGGGTGTAGCCCGGAGGTAGAATGCTCCTGGGTTCAATCCCCGATACCACAAAAAAAAAATAAAAAATAAAAAAATAAAGTTACAGATGTAGAGAGGAATCGGGCACACAGGTTCAGGAAGCATAGAATGAGCCTACTTAACAGTATTTCATATTAGAAAAGGAATCATAGAGTGAAATGCAGCATTAGAAGTGGTACAGAAGCAAATGAATGCTGCAGAACCTTTAATCAGAAACATAATGGTTTACAAATGGGCGTACCTTGGAGCCATGCAGCTCTCAGAGGCTGGAGGAGGGCGGCAGGTGTCTTAGGGATTACGACTCCTTAATTCCATTTCAACCACAGCAGCTTATTTTGATCCTTTAAAAACAATTCTTTATAATTTGGGCATCTAAGGTTTTTTTTGGTAATAATTTTTTGGCTAAACCCATTAGTAAACTCCTACACTGTTGAATCAAATTGAGAAAGGCTCCCAAAATTTGGAAGAAAAGTATAAGAAAATAAAAATAGTGAGAAAAGATAACATGTAATACAGCATAGTGTTGAAGCAGCATGTAGATTACAGGATGCTGGAGAGGGGACTGGCCAAAGGAAAGAGAAGCAATAATAACAAAAACAGAGAAGAAAATTTGTCTAAAGCCAAAGAAGTACCAAGCATAACTAATCAAAGAAAAGATGAGAGCTGAGTGTGGTGGTGCATGTCTGTAATCTCAGTACTTGGGAGGCTGAAACAGGAGGATGGCAGGTTCACCGCCAGCCTCAGCAACTTAGTGAGGCCCTGTTTCAAAATAAAAAAGGGCGGGGGTGTATCTTGGAGGTAGAATGCCCCTGGGTTCCATCCCCAGCATCCAAAAAAAAAAAAAAAAGACTAAGGCCATTTTGGGGTGTGGTACCTTTACAAAGATATATTTTTATCTATGTCCACATTTATGTCTATATGTACATCTGTATTAATAATATATCTATATTGATATCTATATCTGCATTTATAGCTATATCTACATCTGCAATTATCTCTCTATATAGCTACATCTATATCTGTACCTACATCAGTATCTACATCTATAAATCTACCTATAGTTATGCAGGTTGGAAGGGGAAGAAGCACAGCATTTTATTTTATTTATATTCAGGCTTACACTATACTTCTCCAAATCACTGTTTTGAAAGAAAAATCTTATATCCTCTCAATTTTTTACTTATTTACTTACTGTGGTACTGGAGATATGACCCAGGGCCTCGCACATGCCAGCCAAGCACTCTATCATTGACTACATCCCAGCCCTTCACCTACAATTTTATTTTATTTTATTTTGCAGTACTGGGGATGGAACCCAGGGTCATTCTACCTCCAAGCTACACCCCCAGCCCTATTTTTTATTCTTTATTTTTGAAACAGGGTCTCACTAAGTTGCAGAGGGCCTCACTAAGTAGCTGAGGCTGGCCGCGAACCTGTGATCCTTCTGTCTCAGCCTCCCAAGTACTGGGATTACAAGCATGTGCCACCACACCCAGCTCGCCCACAATTTTATATCAGCAAAGTTATTCACAGGTGAAGACATCCATGAGATCATTTCTCTTTTTCATTTTTTGGGGAGGAGGTAGGGGAGACTTAAAGGGTCCACAAGTGTTAAAAAAAACAAAAAATAAAAACTTATGAACTTTCCTCAGAACTTTTATTCCACAAAGCATTTAAGTTGTCCAGGAAATGAATTAAAACAGGTAAAAGTGGGGTTATTGCAGTATGGAAGTATTGACTAGGAAAATTAAAATAGTTAAATGTAATTATTTTTGTATACTCTGAAAACTAAGTGCAATTAACAGAACAAATATAATGTAAAATTTATAATTTCATTATACTGATGTTCTTAAAAATCCCAAGTTTTATTAACAAAGCTGGGAACAGGGTAGGCGAGAGTCACAGAGAGGTATGAATTAAATGTGTCATTGTTCAGAGGAGTAGGAAAGAGAGTTTAGTTTTGAGTTTTAGCATTAGAATAATATATTTTTAAGAATTATTTTCAAGTCTTAAGTATAAGACTTCATACATATAAGACTTTTCAAGTCTTAAGTATAAGACATGAGGGCCATCCACAGCATCAATTTAAAACAATAGCCAATTTTTTTATCATCTAAGAAAATAAAACACAGTGTGAAACTGTAAGAAAAATGGAAAACCATAAAAAATTCTCTCAAATCCCCAAAGCATGAAACATCATGAACAACAATAAGATTGAGTATATTGCTCATGTTAAGATAGTTCCATAAAATATAATTAATCTTTGTCTGGGGTAAAAGAGCCCAGCAAATACAATCTCATTATATGATATTTATAAAGGGCACATCTATCTAAGAAAAGAAAAATGTGACAAACCCCAGAAAGATTAAAATCAAGATGTTGGGCTAATAATGTGCAAACCAACATAAAAGTAAAAATCACGAATAAAAGACTTCTCTATTAATATTATATAATTAAGAATTAAAAGTATGAAGCATTCAAAGTGATTGAAATTCACTTTAATTTGATAAGAAGTACAAAGCACACTCTAGACCTAAAGGTCAGGAACAGTCATACAATGAATAACACATAACTGACTGACATAATGCATGATTTTGATACAAGGTTCACAAGAGAAACCTTTATAGCCCAGAAGAAGAGGGAGACTTTAGCACTGTTCCTACATCTCTGAAAGATTAAACAGCCCAAACTAAGAATGCAGAGAATCTGGGTAATAATATAACTGAGTTTAATTAAATAGACTAAATTGAAATTTGCACCTTAAAAATAGTTAGTGCACGCTTGTAATCCCAGTACTTGGGAGGCTGAGACGGGAGGATCGCAGGTTTGCAGCCAGCCTCAGCTACTTAGTGAGGCCCTCCGCAACTTAGTGAGACCCTGTTTCAAAATAAGAAATAAAAAATTGGGCTGGGGATGTACCTCAGAGGTAGAATGCCCCTGGGTTCCGGCCCCAGTACCACACACACAAAACATAGTTGAATACCCTTGTAAAGAGTTTATTGAACAACTATGAAATGTAATTAGATCAGAAAGCAAACCTTAGTACATTCCAAATGGGAGGAATTATACAGTCCATTTTTTTTGTGATCACAAACTCCAATCACATGGGAAAAAGTTGAAATCTGCCCCCTCCCAAATATTCAAAATTTAATTTCAACTATCTCAGAAACAAACTCTCAGGAAATGAGAGTCCTCGATATCAACTGCCAGATGCTGTGGAAGCAGAGCTGAGAGGAAGAGCGGTGCGCCAAAAGGAGAATGGACCGAAATGATGGGATCGAGAGATGCGCGAAACCGACCCAAGACTCAACCCCAGTTATGGGCAAGTGAACTAAATAGACTCTTCACAAAAGAAGAAATACAAATGGCCAATAAATATATGAAAAATGTTCAACATCATTAGCAATCAGAGAGATGCAAATCAAAACTACCCTGAGATTTCACCTAACCCCAATTAGAATGGCAATCATTAAAAACACAAACAATAATAAATGCTGGTGAGGATGTGGGGAAGTAGGAACTCTGATACACTGTTGGTGGGATTGCAACCACTTTTGGAAAACTGTATGGAGGGTCCTCAGAAGAATGAGAATGAACCTACCATATGACCCAGCTGTACCACTCCTGGGTATCTACCCAAAAGAATTGAAACCAGACTACTATAGCAATGCATGCATATCTATGTTTAAAGTAGCACAATTCATATTTGCCAAACTATGGAACCAGCTGAGATGTCCATCAACAGATGAATGGATTACAACATTATGGGATATACACACAATGGAATTCTACTCAGCCACAAAGAAGAACAAAATTATGTCATTTACAGGGAAATGTATGGAACTGGAAAATATTATGCTAAGTGAGATTAATCAGTCACAAAAAATGAAAGGACGAATGTCCTCCTCATATGCGAGGAGCTAGGGAGAAATTGGGACACAAGAGGGACTCCAGACAAAGGAAGAGAAATCTTAGTTGAGTGAAGGAGGGGACCTAACTGAGGGAGATGGGAGGGGGGAGGAAGACTTGAAGAGGAAACAGCTTAATGGATATGATGTACATATACAAACTTATCAACGCCAATCACTGTGTCCAGCACAAGCACAGGAAGGTGGGGAGGGAGAGGGAGTGGGGTGGGAATTGGGGGAGGGCTCACCAAGTTCTGTGTGCATATATGTCTCTATCGCCCTGAACTTCATCAAAATGTATGATTACAATGCACCAATAAAAAAAAATAAAGAAGAAAAGAAAGGCAAAATCTGATGAAAATGAAAGGGAGAGAATGACATTAAGACAGACACCAACAATTAGAAGACAATAAATGATGGACATTCTCAAGAAATCATTCTAATTCCTCTAGTTTTTTTGTGATGAGAAGAAACATAAAATAAATCTCTACAGTTACGAAAATAAATTGGACTGTCCCAAAATATGAAAGATTGAATAACCACCTATTTTCTAGAGATGCCAAGACTCGTATTTTCTTTTTTTTTTTTTTTTTTTTT